>CAHIKZ030001317.1:182500-245000 GCA_903632075.3 Acanthosepion pharaonis
TTATTGAAGGGATTTCTGTTAGCCCATATCTTAAAGAAATAAAAAAAAGAAAATTGTACTCAAAATAGAAGCAAATCTTATACTCAAAATCAGAGAGTTGAAATTTCTAGGAAACATAATGAGGAAAGTGGGCTTAGAAAACTTAACACACACAAGACATAAAAAGTGAAAATTGATTTGTTTAATAGCACATCAACTCCTCATGGGTCATTTAATACTGAAATTTAATTTTCTTGAAAGCTTTAAATAATAAAAATATGAAATATGTTATTCTGCTTTCACAGGTGAATACATGGTAGATCCTACTCAGCTTTTGCACATATAGATGCTTGTGCAAACATATGTGTTTTATGTTGGAGTTTTTCTGAAATTATATTTTGGAATACAGTTTGATTTCTTTAATAAATTTTAGGGTATTATATGGATTAATGCTATGAAAGAGTTCTTTCATGTTGGTTGTTTGAGGTTATTTAATGCCTTCAGCTAAACATATTTTGAACGCATTGAGTGCCTTCAGCTACACATATTTTGGACGCAATTTTGGCTACAATTTTGAGCGAATTGCATGCCTTCAGCACATATTTTGGACGCAATTGCATGCCTTCAGCTACACATATTTTGAACGCAATTGCATGCCTTCAGCTACACATATTTTGAACGCAATTGCATGCCTTCAGCTACACATATTTTGAACGCAATTGCGTGCCTTCAGCTACACATATTTTGAACGCAATTGCGTGCCTATAGCTAAATATATTTTGAACACAATTGCATGCCTTCAACTAAATATATTTTGAACGCAAGGTCACATGGCACAGTGGATAAAGGCATTAGTTAGATGCAGTGACAGGACCCAAAGAGTGTGAGTTCAATACCCGGTTAAGGTAGTGGAGAACTTGGAGAGGGGAATTAACAGGAAATAACTGATAACTAACATCCATCAAACATGGCACGTGGAACTAGAACAGTTTACCCAGTGAGCAAAATAAAGGGTTCAGTTCGATATTCCAACCACCTGAAGAAGGCTGGAGCGTACAACGGTTGAAACATTGTAATAAATATAGTGACAAAGATGAGGACAATAGTCCAAATAATGTAAATAGTGTCTGATTATTATTCCAAACTTTTGTCAGCGTTTCTTTGAATATAGATCACAAAGCACTTGAAATAGGTTACCATGAATGATCTAGGGTCAAATGATTTCAAGGGTCAGCATGAAATATGGTCCTTGAATGCCCCAATTTTCTTTTTATTTAAACGAAGGCATAGCAGCAGGCTGACTTTCAGATCCTGATGGAGATAGATGCTGTTTGAGCGTTGCTGCTAAATCTCATGCCTAGAAATCATTGAGAAATCCTTCTAGCTCATATTCTTGGCAGAGCATCAGATCTTTCTGTGAGGAATGAGAAGACTTATCTCCCACAAAGTGAATTTGCTTGGTGTGTCAGGTCCTGTTGAAAGATCGCGACCGGCATTAAAAGAGAAATGGATTATTCTGAAATTCCTATATCATGGGTAGACGTACAACAGAAAAAAATAAATAAATAAAAAAAACTAAGAATTCAAATCGGCTTGTATTTATAAAACCAGGAGTCTCGGACGAATGAGAAGTAAGTCTCCTATGCAAATTTTAGTTGCTCCTGATGCAGGCATAAATAGTGAGTCTTGGAGGAAGACAGTAGATAGCATTGTTGGCATGACGGCATATGTGCATACTAACGAGACAGAGAATAAGAGGTCACTAGCAACAGCTCAGTTGGTAGATCGGAGGACTGGACAAAAGCAAGTACTTTAATCCATTTCAGTCATTGCAAACAACAGGTGAACTGAATTACCAACACTTTTTTTAGTGCCATATTAACCTGCTGGGTGTCTTGACGGATGACGTCCTTCCAGTGATTCTGTGATCCGCCACAAGGTCATTACCATTTGGTAAGTCTATCTGGTAGGTAACAAGTAGGATGGTCATCAGGTGGACACAGGACATGACCAAGCCTGTTATGGTGAGAAGAATGTTCAGCTGGTTGGTCCTCTGGCAGAACTCATTGGATACAAGATCAGACCAGTACACCTCTCATTGACAATGAGGGTGCAGGACTTGAAGCCATGGATATGAGAGGCAAATGTTTTGCTGAGAGGCCACATCTCGGCATCATACAGCAGCACAGAGAGGACAGTGGTGGCATAAAATCGTAGCTTGGTGTGTTGAGAGATGTCGGGACACTGTCATAATGGTCTCTAGAGGTCAGTCATGTCAACTGGAGCCAACACATGGCTTCTGTTGATCTTCACAAGGAGACAATAAATTTGCACCTGAGAAAATTCCAACCAACCTTGTTAATCATAACAAAAAATATCACAATCTCTTCTAGCTGTTGAATTCCAGAAACCTGAAAACAATCTAACCAAGATGGTATGAATGAAATATTTGCTTTTAGTAGTGAATTTTCTGCCAGCAACAATTCTACAAAGGCAAAATTTAAGGCAAAAAATAAAACAAAGAAAAACCATTTTGTTCGAAATAAAGTATAACCCAATTCTTAAGCAATGTTTTTCTTATAAAAAAAAGTGCCAATTGCATAAGCCTGGACCAGTAGTGTAGAAAGAAGTTGTTTATCTGTAAACGATCTGATAAGCGAATGATAAAAATAATAGAAGAGATTTATTTAGGCTAATTTAAGTTTACAGCTGCCATTGCTTCTAAATTGTGGAGATTGGATCAACCAGCTCAGACCAAATTGTAACAGCTAACTTATTTTTTTTCCTTTCCTTTAAGCAAACTTAAGCTGCAACTCTAAACATCTAGTTTATAATATATTTGATTTTGACAAACATCCCACGATCAAACCAATTTATGGCGTCATCTGAGTGTAGGACGATTTATGAGCTGAAATAAAACAAACCTATCAATTGCAGTTAAATCAGAATTTTTTTTTTTTTTTACATTATTTCTTGCAAATTTTATGCTGGAGAAAGAACGATTGACCCAGTGTTTGATAACTCCAGTTGGTGTAATCTCCATTTCTAGTGAGACCTAGTGGGGAATTGAAAACATCTCAAGAAGATTAAGTGTAGTAATTGGGAGAGCATCCACTTGGAAGTTTGTTCCACAAAGTAGTTAGAGAAAGATAGTGGAGTGGTTTGCCATTGCTATCTTTGTGATTTTTAATTCCAGACCTTCCAGACTGTTTGCCATGTCAGAAATATAGACAGATACTGAAGGGCTGAAATGTTGTAATAAATATGGTGACAAAGATGAGGACGATAGTCCAAATGATGTAAATAGTGTACATAATACCTCATCTCAGGAATATAGAAAGATACTGAAGGGTGATAAACATGGCAACAAAGATGAGGACAATAGTCTGAATAATGTAAATAGTGTACATAATATCTCATCTCAGAAATATAGACAGATACTGAAGGGGCAAAACGTAATAAATATGGTGACAAAGATGAGGACAATAGTTCGAATAATGTAAATAGTGTACATAATACCTCATCTCAGAAATATAGACAGATACTGAAGACAAAACTTATTAAGAACTACAAAGAACAGGAGGAGGTGGAGGGCCATGATCACCTACGTCCTGAAGAGGATATCCTCCCCCATCACTACAATCTTAATGTATTAAAGTCTAGATTTA
Organism: Acanthosepion pharaonis; assembly: GCA_903632075.3. Lineage (NCBI taxonomy): Eukaryota > Metazoa > Mollusca > Cephalopoda > Sepiida > Sepiidae > Acanthosepion > Acanthosepion pharaonis. Next base: position 186,148 of record CAHIKZ030001317.1, read on the forward strand.
GCTGTTATCTTCCACTCCTATTCATATAAACTACCTCTTAACATAACCCTCTACCTTGAGTGGCCCTCTGACCTTTGAAGTTTACTGTAAAAATAAATAATTAAAATAAAATACCTGAACTTGGAATGGAACAGAAATGGCACCACCACAAACCAAAGGTGATGGAAAATGACCGAGTCTCAGTCAAGGTCTTGTAGAATTTCAGCACCCAAAGAAAATCATGAAGAAAAAAAAATGCAGAGGAAATATCTCATGAATATAACCGTACCTGGTGACCATAATATCAATTGAAGAGCTTAAAAAGTACACTAATAATCGGATTGAGGTTGTCAGAATGTGGAAGATTCAGGCCACTACTGTTGCAGTTATCATGATGCCACTGAACTTAAGGACCAACATTAAGAAAATCAGAATAATGCCTAGTAAGTTTGATATGGTCAAAATGGCAGCTGATATCCAAAATGACCTTCAGTCTTTTGTTAAATTGGGGCAAAGTATGGTTGGTTAATTTCAATACCTCTAAAACTGAACTGTTCTTTATCAATCATCTGAAAGAATCCTCTAACTTTCATCAGTATGGCTGATGCTAACCTCCAAGAGAGTGACTCACCACACATTCTTGGGCTAAGGTTCTTGGCTGATATGTGGAAAAACAGCCAATTTTCTTGAAGAACTGTTTTAAAAAGATTTTAAAATTTCAACTGGCGGTAATCCTAACTGTTCGATCAATGGAAGGCAAATATTTCCTGTATGGAAATGTTTCATCTTACCATTACTATATAAATATTTTTTTTGTTTACTGTCTGAAAATGGATGCTACAATCTAAAATTATATGAATTTCTTAAATGAAACTTATTCATTTTTGATGATGTCAATACAATTTTCACTCAAGAAAAAAATACTTTGAAAAAAAATAAAATTTTTACAATCCATTTTCCACCCTGCAACTCTTTTCTCCTGCAGTTGATACACTTCGAACTGATTGCTGCTATTGCGGTTTCCATAGCAAATGTTCTGACGAATGACATTCTTTAATTTCACCAGCTAAGACCTGCCAATACCACGTACACAGGGTTGAATCATCCTCATTTAATTTGTATTCCATTGATAAGGAGGAAGTTTCAGTCTGACAACTTCTTTTTAAAAACAGCTTCTTTGTGAAACTAACTTCTGATTTTAATCTCTTCAAGTCTCGGGTCAACTGTTGCCTACTTTTAACGCCCTCATTCATTCTAACTTGAGTGGCTTTTTCATTGGAGAATAAAACAAGACAAAGAATGGACAGAAATTAATTTTAAGCTATCTGAATTTTTTTAGATGAATCATTTTCTTAAACTTTTATACTGGAATTAACCAAACCCAATGCTCGAGAGCCACTCAAGGTAGAGGTTTACTTTTAAAATTGTAATGTTGAATGAGGTGTGTAATATGAATAGAAGTGGAGGGATAAGGAGGATATATAATTGACTTTATTTAAAGATAAAACAGCAGGGAAGCATCTATGTGGGAGTGTTTCATAAATTTTTGGCAAACAGTTGAGTGAAACTTCTTTGGAGGTTTTTTTTTCATTTTCTCTTTTTTATGCCTGTTGACATCTAGTATTATTAGATGTAATTGTCTTAATTAGTCTGATTTTTTTTTTTATGGTATTAATTACTAATAATCATTAGAGTATAAGTTTTATGATTTAATAAAAGCCAGCAACTAAGAATAGGTAATTTTCAAATTGAACACACGAGGTGAACAAGATTTGCACATCACTTACAATATAATGCAGATGAGGGCAGCAGTTTTGGGGGCAGCATGTTTGAAGAAGGCAAGGAAAGGAGCTTCCGACATGTAGGACCGAAAACTGTCCCAGTCTGCTTCTGCATAGTGGAAAAACTGTTCGATGGAACGATAAATCAGGGGATGTCATTGGTTTGGAATCAGTCTGGACACTGACTAGGGAATGATCTGATGAGTCAATGGAGGCTAAAACATGTTGTGCATTTGTCAGGGCAGGATGTTAGAAAAACGTCGAGGAGGTTCACCTGCTGTCCTGTCACATCTGATTAGTGCAGTAACCATAATACAGCATCCTATTTCTAAATTTCCGGAAGAGCGAATTGCGATATGATGCTCTTTTTCTCCCAGACGCTGCCCAACTGACCCTACTATACTGTGCAGTCGACAAAAAAAAAAAACACATAACACACATGTGCAAAATTAAAAAATATGAAATAGTCATTTACTCATTTTACTATTATATATATATATATATATATATATATATATATATATATATATATATATACACACACACACACACTGAAATTTACATATATCTGTAAAAGGACAATATGAATAAAAACAAAAGGAAAACCTATAGCCAACATGTTACAAAACTCCTTGTATTCAGAATGAAACATGTCAGCTAAGATAAAGTTTCCTTTTGTCTTATATATATATATATATATATATATATATATATATAGTTTTAAGTTGAGCTATATTTATGTGATAATGTGCTCAATATCAGAGATAGAGCATATGTTAATATAAACGTGAACATTGAAGTCAACACTCAGAGGCGACAGGCTGTTTCATGCTAGATGCAATCATCAGGCCCAACAAATCTGTCTAGGATGAATCAGCCTGTCACCACTGAGTGTTGACTTCAATGTTCATTTTATATATATATATATATATATATATATATATATATATATATATATATATATTACACATGCTTACAGTTCAAAAGCTTGAGGCCACCACCAGTAACTTTTTAAATTGGACCCCAAAAGTAATCGTTTTGTACTTTAAATAAGAGAATATTACATGATTTTTTTCTTTTTTTATTAGAAATTTTATTATGACAAAAAGAAAATAAAGCATTTTATGATTAAATACCCTCCTTTATCCTTACTTAGCACAAGTTTTTCACATTTGTTGTAGACATAAATAAAAATGGTAATAAATATATAAATAGAAGTGATGCTTAGGTCACCTGTCCGTGCATAGAATATGACCTCCAAAAAACATACACCTACTTTCACTCCACAAAGCTAAACTATTTTGGAGAAGTCAAGAGACTGAAAAATTATCACCCCAAAACAACTTCCTTTATAATGGCAACAGAACGAGCCAAAAGCACTTAGAACAATCATAAGTATGGATACTTTTCTATATTCTTTAACCCCTGAAAAACGGAAAAATGTTAGAAGGCTGAAAAAACTCACAAGATTAATTAAATCTTCCTTGTCAATGAAAGATGCTTGATACCCAAATACACCTGTGGTACATTATTTACATTATTCGGACTATTGTCCTCATCTTTCTCGCCATATTTATCACAACGTTTCGGCCGCTTCAGGTGATTGCAATGTTGAACTTTATTTTGCTCACTGGGTAGACTGTTCTAGTTCCACGTGCCATGTTTGATGGATGTTAGTTATCAGTTATCTCCTGTTAATTTTCCCTCTGAAAGTTCTCCACTGCCTTAACCGAACTCACACTCTTTGGGTCCTGTCACTGGATCTAACCAACGCCTTTATCCACTGTGCCATATGTCCTTGAAGAAATCTGGGTATGAATTTCTGGATATTATAAACCTAATGTCTTCAGCAACCATTTTTACCAGTGCTCATATTGCAATTTTTGCAGTTATCATTGCATGCTTTTACCAGAGCTCATATTGCAACTTTGTTGTTATCATTGCTTTTCTCTGGCACTCCTTATTACTGGTTCCCATATTGTATTTACTTCTATGCTTGGTTGGCTCAGCAGATTTTTGTGGCTTAGCATATGTGGTCTCTAGGGAAAGGGGGTTTCAAAAAACAGTGGTTTCTACTGCTGTTAAGCATTACTCTTCATGTAAATTGAATAGAGTTCTCTAAGCGGCTGGCATATTTTGTATAGAGAAAAACAAAATTTCCTTACTTTCTGTCATGCAACGATGGTCAAATAAATTGTCAAACTTGTTCCACAAAATATATTGGAGAAACAAGTAGAAATTTAAAAAATGCATCTATGAGCACAAAAGAGACCTCACAAAAGACAACATAACTAACGCACTAGTCATATATAGAAATAAATTCAACCACAATTTTGATTTAAAAATTCTACACTCATAAAAAAAAGAAACTCACTCAGAAGGAAAATACTTGAGAGTGCTGACATTGAATATTATCCAAATATTAATATATATAATTATTTTTAAAATAACTGCTCTATTTTGTATTGAGCACTCTTTTAAGAATAGTAATTGTTGGTTATTGGAATTCATTCATTATACACCAATTTAATATATATATATATATATATATATATATATATATATATATATATATATATATTTCACATTAAGTGCTGGTGTTAATAAAATAGTGCTTGATGCTATACAACAGAGCTACAAATTATATATTAATAAATATACATAGTTTTCCTCCCCAGTAGTACAACGAACATTATATATGAATACAAATTAAAGTATCACTCCTTTCCCAAACCAACATACATGACTATAAAAAATGTTAATCAACGAAAAGAAAATGGTTAAATTCATAACCTGTTATTTAAAATATATAACAAACTAATTCCAAACTAAAATAATTTAAAGATTAACTTGGATAAAAATTTCAAGAACATCATTTACTAACTTTTGTTTATTAGGCATTAAATTATGTCACTTAACATCCTCCATATTTTATTGACACTTTTCAGTAAACTGATGAATATTTATAAGCATCTCTTAAATCTAAAATTTTTGAAAAAAAATAACATTTCTACTTTTGTTTATAAATACTTGTTGCAGAATAATGTTCCTCACGTTGGCTAAGGTAAGTTTTCCTTTTATCTTTCTTCATATTGTCCTTTTTACAGATATATGGTTTAGTTATATCCGAAATTTTTTGTTATATTCCGTGCTAATAGGAATATGGAATGGACAAACATGGCGGATAAATAGTAACAGGTTTATTGTAGAAATCAGTACAACAAGCAAGGAAGTAATAGTTATCACACGGTTGTCGCAAGCCAGTACAGTTGTGTGCATGCTACTATCGGAAAGCCACTAGTTCTCGTAGGTCCCAGTTCGACTCTCCTGTCTGCTGTCCTAATGGATACTTATAGTTGGTTACCACCTATAGTGCTGCCAATCATGGGGGTGGCAGGTTATTCCATTACATCATTTTCATACATACATATAATTAATCTGAGGTTAGGTGCAGTTGCACATCGATACGTTCAAGCACACATGTATACGCAACTGTTATTCTATTTCCGTGTCAAGACTGTAGCGCTACATATGTAGCAATGTTCTCTTAACAAGGAACAGGGGAGGGTGGTTACCTTTCAGATTGACCATCTGCGCTGTCAGACATGCTCATACATATGTAGACACATACCCACACTCATTGATCTGGGTCCACTACCACCACATTGGTTAAGTTGGGTTTTGTCTGTACATGATGATGATATAAGAAATAAAAAGGAAGGGCATTACTGTAAATTGGTGAATCAAAAAGATACGGCAAAAATGAAATGCCAAAAATTGTCTAACCAGAACAGTTACGATATGGACCATGTGCCAAACTGATTTAGAAACTGTCAGCTGTATACAACAGCTTTAGGTCAAAGGTTAAAAATGGCTTTGAGCAATTAAACCTGAGGATCTTGGTGAAGACCATCTGTCTTTGAACCTTGTGGACTGGTGCTACAGATTCACAAAGAAAGAACTGTACCAAATAATAGAAACCACATCGGGCAGTGGTTTCCAGACATTTTTTCCTCTGGGCCGCATTTATGGAATTAAAATTTGTGTGCAAAACCAATTCATCTTATTGAAAAATCCTTTTAAACATGGATTAATTAATAAATTTCCTACCATTTAATATCAATTTTAAAAAATATTCCATGCAATGGATAAATCTTAAAAGCAAGAGAAATATTAAGAATCCCTCACTTTTGGGCCGCACTAAAAATTTCAAGAAAACTCCTAACACAAGGGGCGACTTTGTTGCATACCAAATTTTCACTAATTATCCAACTGAAAAATAATTTTAAACATGGATTAATGAAGAACTTACCTAAGATTTGATATCAATTTTATAAATATTCTATAGGAGACAATAATTTGAAATCATGACAAATATAGCAAACTGATATTTGGACACCCTAAATATTTAAAGGAAACCCCAAAGACATGGTGCGACAAAATTTTATTTGAGGTAAAAGAGCATTTCAAAATATAACAAATAGAAGGTTAAAAGGGAGATAACCACAGATTCAAAATTAGAACATCATTGATAATTCTTTCTTCCCATTTGCAGACACTACTTAGTATATTTTTAATACTTGGTATAATGCATAAATATCACAATGATAAAAATCAGTCAATAACTATTTATACTGGGACCCAGGCATGCGATTATAAGTAATCCATAGCATCATTTTAAATTTTGAAAATCATTTATTTTTAGCATATGAATTTTCATTAATTCCACCTTGACTGCTATCCTCTTCTGCTGCACCTTTGAGGTGCCTTGCACCATTTGGGAACCACTGATTTAAGGACTACCAACAGCAGCAACAACTAAAAACGGATATCACATGTAACATGAAGAGAAAATAACATAAAATGTTGACGTTCCACACTATTTAAAACAAAAAGTTGGGAAGGAAATTCATCAATACAAAAAAGAGTGATAACAGCAACTGGACTTGAGATTGTTTTAAAAGAAACTCACTTAAAAAGGTCACTGATAATTTCAGTTTTCCTATTTAAATTTTCTGATGAATGTTAATTCTTAAGTTAATGACTGAATATGCTCTACAACAATAAAATATCTCTAGAAATCCCCCATTGCATCGTTAAATATTTGAGCTTAACAACTTTTAAAAAATCTTCCAATAAGAATCAAATATGAACACTGGTTGTTGTTTTAAGAAGTAAGGGGGTACAAATGAAAAGATTTGAAATTTTTCCATAACAAAATATTGCAATAAGAATCCTAAATATGAATGTTAGTCGTTATTAGATTTGATTGTTTTTTTTTCTGTTCATTTCTATTTTACTTCTATTTCAATATGTATTGTATATATTTTTATGCGTACAAATGTTAATACATTGTATTGGAGAGTGGGGAATTACTTCTGGACCAGGGTGTGAAGAGGTTCAACATTTAATCTGGTCTGTAGTACCAGCAATGGTCCCAGGATACCAAATACCTTGGGGTTTCCTACCATGTGTCTAAGATAACAACTTTAACAAAATATTGCAATAAAAATCATAAATATGAATGCTGGTCATTATTTAAAGAAGTAAGGGGGTACAAATGAAAAGATTTTGAATTGACAAAGTTTTCTAATTAACTGTAGCAAATATTAAACACTTGAATCTTATTGCCCCCTCTATCTTTGCTTTCTAATTTCTCAGCAAGTGTCTTCATAAATATATATTTTCATGCATACAAATGTTAATACATTGTATTTGAATATAATTTACTACATGTCATATGATATGATTAACTCAAAGGTTATTTGGTTATTATATGTTCTGTTATAGGGTTTTATGGAATTGAGAATAATTTTTATCTGTTGGTCATTTATGCAAAATAGGATGAATTATTATATATAAAATATACCTCTATCTGCATGTGTGTGTAACAAGGTGTGTGTGCTGTGGGGGGAGTAATCACTTCTGGACCTGGATGTGAAGAAGTGCAACATTTAATCTGGTCTCTAATACCAGCAATTGTCCCAGAATACCAAATACCTTAGGGTTTCCTACCATGTGTCTAAGATAATAGAATTTCCCAGTTAGATTTATAAAACTAGCATGACCTTTGAAAATTTCATGGTTTTCTTTTGAAATTTCTAATGAATCTTAATTCTGCACTTAATGACCGAGTAAGATTCTTGTGAATTCCTCAACCAAAAAATACATGTGGACATTCTCCTACTGCATCATTAAATATTTGAGCTTAACAACTTCAACAAAATATTCCAATAAGAATCATAAATATGAATGCTGGTCTTTATTTAAAAGAAGTAAGGGGGTACAAATGAAAATATTAAAAACTGACAAGGTTTTCTTTTTAACTGTAGAAAACATTAAACACATGAATCTTATTGCCTCCTCTATCTTCGCTTCTCAGCAAGTGTCTTAAAATAAGGTTATAAAGCCAAGGTACTTAAATATTAGGTTGTTTAGAATATTTTAAATGTTTAATATTACTAGGTAGTTAAAAAAAATTAAATAAAAAAGATGCTCACATTGTATTCGTCAAGTATTTTTTCAGTTATGTCCCACTTATATAAATTTCCTATACATTAGGCTGTCAAATACTCAACATGTCAGGAAAACATTCTCTCCATGTTAAAAAAAATTGGTTTTCTGTGTTATTTTAAAATGTAATATTTGTTTTAATTCAGTTTAATTAAACTTAAATCGGCTAAACTATCTCAAATTTTCCAAAATATGTTTCATTTTTGAAAGATTTTTTTTTTAAGAGAATATTTATGCTGTACTAACAAATCTGTCAATATGGACATATTTGTAGATTTTACTGATAAAGAGAAAAAAGGTTTTGATCAATTTAAATGTTTGAAATACACCAAAATGTTTTGTTTATTGGGAATATTAAGTTAATAAGATCAGTGATGAGGTGATAATGCACACATTGGGGTGCATTATAATAAATAAAAAGAATAAAAATTGACAAGGTTTTCTATTTCACTGAACCACGGTTGTTAAACACTACCTTTTTTTTTTTTTTTAATTTTTTCACTGAAAACTAATAGTATCTTTGATATGTCTTTTGTCTTTCCAGGTGATAAAATGGAATAGTCCATTATTCATGAGATATTAGCAGAGCTTATTGATCATGCAAACTAACAAAGAGGACAAGCACAATTATTATATCTTTTATATTTTTTTTTTTAAAAACAAAATCCAACTTTTAACTGAGTCCTTATCTAAAAAGAAACTTAGCTATGAATACATTCTAAAATCTTAATCTGGGTTGAAGAGAGGAATAATGCATATACAAACACAAAATTGATATTTAAGCATTGCACTCAGGTTGCAACTGAATGTGAAACAAAGTCAAGGTTTAATGTGGGAAGCTGTTAATAAATTGCTAATTCTCCCTTGGTATTCCTCCTTTTGGGAATGCCAGGTGCATGTTAATGACACTTGCTCCCCACAGAAGGGAAGGTAATGCCTGAGGGGATGGACCTCTGGGAATTGAGCTAACATTAATTTCAAATTACCCTAAGTAAAAGGGAAGTATTTAGTTTAAAAATAATAATAATAATAATAATAATAATAATAATAAAATATATATATATATATATATATATATCGATCCACAGCTCATCAGTGTAGCTAGACATCTGGTTGCCTCTAGCTAGGATCAAAACCTGACTGAATTGGCGTCAGTCAGAGATTCTACCACGGCAAGGATGAAAGTGAATTTACGCATATTTATTTTTAGATAAACAGTGACTGAGAGAACTCACTTTGATTTACCGTAGAATCTTGCATTATTATAGCTGCAATAGTCACTGTTTACAAACCTACACTTCCTCTCCAGAGAGCTCAACCAAAATAAATTTTTCAAGAGCATATAGAGTGTCGTCCATAGACTGTTTTGCTGTATCACAGCTCATCATTGTGGCTAGACATCTGGTTGCCTCTAGTTATATATATATATATATATATATATATATATGTGTGTGTGTGTGTTTTATAAGCATTTCACCCCGAGCAAGGTGGGAGTGCCACTAGCATGCAAGGGGTTACAGAGGGTAGAGAACAAGAGTAAAGTGGCGTGTTTGGGGAGAGGACAAGGAGAAGGATGGGGAACAAGATCAAGGTATCAGAAGATGTCAATTGACATTACAGATAGTGAAATTAATGTTGCCATTGTTGTAATTCCAACTCAAAGATGGTATTTCTACAAGTAATTTTGCTGTAACAAAGACTGATATTCATTTTTCATAATTTTACGTCTGACTATTAGTCATTATTTGATTTGATTAATAGCATATCATTATTCTGGGTCATTTGATGCTGAAATTTAAATTTCTTGGGAGCTTTGAAGTAATAAAAATATGATATATGTTATTCTGCTTTCACAATTGAATACATGGTAGATAATACTCAGCTTTTGTGCATATACATATTTATGTGGATATAATTTCTAGAGGCAATGATAGGTGTTGCTTATGTTTTGTTGAAGTTCTGTTTTGGAATACAGTTTGATTTCTTTAAGAAATTGTAGGATGTTATATGAATTAAATGTCATGAAAGAATTCTTTCATGTTGCTTGTTTGGTTGATTTTGTTTAGTTGCATATCAACATCTCTATGGGTCATTTAATGCTGAAATCTAAATATTTTGAATGTAATTGTACGCCTTCAACTAAATATATTTTCAATGCAATTGTATGCCATCAACTACAGAAAATGTATTGTTCATCGTTTTGCTATAAATTGTACTGTGGGTAGTTCTGCTATAAATAGGTATTGTTGGTAATTTTATTATAAAAATATATTTCTATACTTTCATAGTACTTTGTTTTTGTTTGAGGTTTCACTATTTGCCCATAGCTGAGACCCCAACAGGTGTTACCACCCTGGGTCAGCGTGGACCTGGGAACAGCAGCAGTTATGAGGTGGGTCCATGTTTCTTAAGACTTGCCATCTCCCAATCAGAGGTCGTGGTAAGCTATTATTAATTATGCAATCTAATTAAGCTTTTTTGGCATTGCAAAGAAAATTCAATACCAAAATTAAGCAAGTATACAAATTTAAATATCTCAGAAGTGTTTTAAAAGAGGACAAAAAAATTTGACACTGAAATCTGAAGACACATTGGGATAGTGAAAGATATCTTTTAAAAGTTAAGCAAAGTATTAAGAAATGGGAAAATTTCATTAGAAACAAAGAAAATTGACCACTGAACTGTTATGTAATATCAATACTCCATGTCAGTGAATGCTGGGTCAGAGATCAAGAAAAGACAACAGAAATGTTCTACAGAAGGATGCTGAGAATTCCATAGACTGAATATATGAGCAATAGAGAGGTTTCAGAGAAAATGGAAGCAAAAAGAACTCTTCTATGTAGGATCAGAAAGAGTTGAAATTTCTAGGGCACATAAGAGAAAAATCTGATACTCATTGGCACAAGAGACAGAGGAAAGCCATGCATAATTTACCTAACGAGTTCATTTAAATAGTCGTCAGGACAGGGATTAGCATATATAGCAAAAAGAAACTTTACTAAAGGGTAGAGAGGACAGGTAATCGTGGAGAGCTATGACTGCCCATGTTCTGCAGGGACATGGCACATAGAAGTTTATATCCAGTGTTTCAGGAAACTTCTCCAGTTTTTACTTATGTTCAGCCAATTCTTTATCTGAAGAAGGAAATAAATGAAAATAAATAAAATCAAAAATAAATAAAATAACATTCCTTTTCCTTGAAAAGCAACTATTCTTGATGAAATACAAACAAAATTTACAAGCTGTATAACAAAAAAATATGCACATAAAAAGAAAGAAATTAAATTAATAAATTGAAAAGGAAAATATTTTTGTTACACATAATTTTGAAGTATTTAAATTTAAATGCAAACGAAATTTCTTAAGATACAAAAATTAACAGAAGGTAGTTGGGGAATGACTTGGGGTTTGGAATCAGAAGAGGAAGGAGAATTTGATTAAGAAATATCCATTCCTGCATTTAATAAGTCTTTAAGAGATTCAAAATTAAGCTTACCTTGACCAGATCACAAAACTTGAATAGCATATATGAAAAGATACACATCTTCTGGTGTGATTACTTACCTGAAAAAAAACAGAAAATAAGATTTAAAATTTACTGTATATAAAAGGTGTATAAAACTCTTAAAAAATTTAATGCATCTTTTGTTAAATTGTTTAATAAAATACAGGAAGAATCAGTAATGTTTTTGGTCCTGAACCAGCATCTTGGCTTCAGTTGTTTTCCCACTGTCATAAAAAAGGCTTCCCTGAGCCTTTTCTATAAATACTTTCAAGGTAATTGTTTGGATTAACTGTTTGCAATGTTATAGAGACTTTATGAATTTAAGTGCAATACTAGATTGGCAGTAAGGTCTCATCAATTCACAGTTGAATTGGCTAGATCTAACAGTAAGTTCTATGCTAACAGTTTCTTTTCTCACTTGTGGAACTCTTGTGGCTCTATGTTTTCTAGCCAACTTTGACACTCAGTAACCCTTTTTTTGTCTTAGTGGCTTTTACTGCCTTGCATGGGGGTGATATAATAAAAAAATTAAAAACTACTTGCAATAAAAAGTTTATATTATGTATTATATATTATATATATATATATATATATATATATATATATATATATATATATATATATATAATTGTTGATGTGATTTGTGACCCTGGGTTTCACACACTTGCAATCGTCAGACAACAGTGTGTCTGATGATTGCAAGAGCGTGAAACCCAGGGTCACAAACTCACATTAATCCAACGAAATATGTTAGGTCTATCTCTGATATTGAGCATTTTCTAATAATTGTCAGAACACATATACAATAAATAAATAATTATATATATATATATATATATATATATATATATATATATATATACACACACACTTTCCACACGTGTGTGTGTGTGTAGATAAATAATTGTCAGTCTTGTTAAAAAATAAAATAAATAAAAAACATTTTATATACCAATTCAGTGGCAGATAAAAAAAAAAATTTAAATTCCATGCCAAGAAAAATGAAATAACCTAAATACCATTTTTAAGTAAGGGTACATGTGTTTTCTGAGGGTAACAGGGATACACTCACCTAGTTATTTCTTTGAACCAGAGAATAAAATGATATTGCATTTTTGATAACCTTTGCCATGTGCTTAACCAAAATTTCATTTTAGGGAACTCTGTAAGGATTGAACTCATTACAAAAAGGAACTGATAGGTAGTTCAGAATGCTATTCATTGCTTCATGGTGAGACTAAGCTCAAAATCTAATTAATATACAACATATGATACGTACCACATTGCAGCCTGAAAATAACTTATTTGAGGATCAGATTGTGTGTTTTTTCTAGAAAATATCTTATGCAAATGAATATTACAACTGACTGTTTATATTAGAAAATGAAATAGGTTCCTTTAGGTCAAACAATGTAAGGGAAAAAACAGAGAAAAAAAAAAAAAACAAAGACACAAAAATGCCCCCACTAAAGGCATATGTGATAAGATGCTTCCCAAGAGACACACCTGATAAAATGCACCCTCCTCCCAAAGACATACAAGGTAAAATGCCCCACAAAGACATACAAGGTAAAGTGCCCCACAAAGACATACAAGGTAAAGTGCCCCACAAAGACATACAAGGTAAAGTGCCCCACAAAGACATACAAGGTAAAGTGCCCCACAAAGACATACAAGGTAAAGTGCCCCACAAAGACATACAAGGTAAAGTGCCCCACAAAGACATACATACGCATATAAAAAAAAAAAAATACAGAAACAAAAATAAATGTAAACCAAAAAGGATGCTCAGAATACCATGGACCCAACATTTGAGCAATGGCAAAGAAAACTCATTAACATCAGAAAGACACAGTTGAAATTCAAGGCCTCATTATGAGCTTAGAAAATTTGATATTCACAGGACAGCTTGAAGGCAAGAGAAACAGAAAGAAAGAATGTATAACCCACCTAGTGAGCTTGAGTAAGTAGCTGGTGGAACAAGGTTTAGGAGAGAGGACAAAAAGACAAAATTTATTAAGAGCTACAAAGTACAGGAAATTGTGGAGAGCCATGATTTCCAACGTCCTGAAGAGACCAGGAACATAAAAGTCTAATACTAACCTTTCATAAAAAGAGGATCAAAGGGAGATAATTGTATTTTGACAGTGTGCGGGTTTCAAATAAAAGTTTTAGAACCAATGATTTAAATATCTATTTTTTTTTTCTTATTTAGAGAGGAAATGTCATGACTCAGAGTCTATAACTATTTATAATCAACTTAAACATTTCATATTTATTCAAGGATATTACACTACAGATTAGAGTCCTACATAGCATTGCATAAATTCAACAGGCATTATTTTGGAACAAACTCCATATTGCAGAAAATAAGCACAATTAGAAAGGAAAGTAGTTGGCCTTGAGCAATTTTTTCTTGACAATTTTGTAGAAATTGCTAAAAAAATACAAGATGAATAAAATGCTTTTTGAAATGCTCAACCAAAACAAAAGAATTTCTATATTTTCTTAGCTTTTGAAGATTCTTTTTTCACAATTATTGTATCTTGTTTTCAAAAAGGGGGAAAAAAACCCCAAAAAAACAAACGCAATCATTGTTATTCTTCTTGAAATAATCTAGATGGGGATTAGTAGACAGACTGGATTAAGTTATCAATAAGGATTAAAACAATCTAGTCTTAAATTATCCAGAAGACAAAGGGGGTGGGAATGACGCATGGTTGATCTGTGGCCTGTATTGAACAGAAAGCTAGTTTGTGCCATTTTAGGAGAGTTATTATTTTAATGGTTGTTAGAGATAATTTATTCCTGGTGTTGTATTCATCAGGCAGTATTGGCAAATTCCATAACTCTCTCTCATTATATAGATGAAAAAAATAGAAATTCCTTTGAAAATGTTTTAATGTTTCCATAAAGACGGAAAAGAACATATAATAGAAAGAAAAACATGTTTAAGAGAAGCAAAAATCAAGAAAATTGGAAATTTTTATGGAACGCTGATCTTATATGAAAATTTCAGTTATCTGTTGGGATTAAACTCTCTTATGTCCATCGCTTTTTCATGTTGAATTTGAATATGTTCTAATGTTAATTATGTTTTATGAATATGTCCTGATGATGGTCTTAAATAGACCAAACGTCTGATGTTGACTTTATATTAACATTAATACAGCATAATTGCATATTAAGATTTTTGTTTGTTTTTTTCTGTATATTTTTCTTCATACTGTCGGATCTATATCCATATAATATATATATATATATATATATATATATATATATATATATGAATAAATATGAAACAAAGTCCAAAATTACCTTATGTAAAAAAAAAAGGATCTACTTCAATATGATAAAATTATGTCAGTCTTAAAAAAAATTGCCTGGATTTGATACACTGGAATTGAATAACACTGAGTTTTTTTTTCAGTTGAAATAGATCTATACCCAACTCCACACACGAGGTAATTTTGTAATTTATATCATGTTTTAAGAAATCCATTGAGCTTTTTCTTTTTTGGCATCAGTTTTAATATTACTAGTCTTCTTTCAATTTGGATTTATATATATATATATATATATATATATATATATATATATATATATATACACACTTTAAAAGAGTTTAGTGTCAGAGAATGGATATAAGCAGAGGAAAAGTTAGAATCAGTTTTATAAGTCCATTACAATCTACTGTTTCGTTTTTTGTCAGTAGTGGACAATAATAAGTCATAAGTAGAAAACTATAATTAATATTCGGTTTTCTTAAGAAACCTATAATTAATACTGGACTCCTTTTTTTTTTTTATTACAGTAAGTATTAGTATTAATAGTTATTTACATTATTTGGACTGTTATCCTCATCTTCATTGTCATATTTACAATTTTTCGGCCTCTATATCTCCAAGATGAGGTATTATGATTACTTGTATTATTTACATTATTCGGACTGTTATCCCATCTTCATTGCCATATTCACAACATTTCGGCCATTGTATGCTCCGGTCTTCTTTAGGAGATTGGAAATTTGAACTTAACCAGGATAAATTGTTCTATTTCTACATGCCATAGTTATCTCTAACCCAACTCTCCTAAATAGCATAATAAAAACTAACTCACGTTAAGCTAAAGTCTTTAAAGAGAGTTTAAGAGATTTTGTTCATTTGTCAAGGGTGTATAATAACTTGTTTATTTTCTACCCTTTCCAATTCAAAATGCAATTTCACTTGCTAATTCCCCTCCAGTTGCTATTTCCGTATCTTTATTTTTGTATTCACAACATTTTGGCTGTTGTACTCTCCAGTCTTCTTCAGATGATTTATGTTGGAATTTCAAACCAAACACTTTATTTCATCGACCAGGTTAGATTGTTCTAGTTCCATGTGCCATGCCTTTTCTGGATATCTCTGTTTCAGTTATTTCCCTTTGTACTATTTGTAAGAAGAAAGACTAGATTAAATCAAATACATTATTTCTTTAGATTATATAAAATTATGCATCTTTCAATTAAAGTAAACTGCCTTGTTTGGATATTCAAATTTTTTCTTTAATATTTCAGTGCAAAGGTCACATTCAGATAAAAGAACTGTGATAAAAATTCATCACACTGTTAGAAACAGAACAAAAAATTAAATTTTTTTTTTCTTTTATTTACATTATTTGGACTGTTATCCCCATCTTTATTCACAATATTTCGGCCGTTGTATGCTCCGACCTTCTTCAGCTGGTTGGAATTTCAATCCGAACCCTTTATTTTGTTCATTGGGGTATAATGTTCTAGTTCCACATGCCATGCCTCTTCCAGATGTCTCAGTTATTTCCTTTTAACTCTCCTAAATAGCCTGTTTATTTACTACCTTTTCCAATTCAAAATGCAATTTCACTTGCTAATTCTACCAATCAAGTCTACTGACCAAAATTGTATTACATGTGGCAACGTGTTTCATAGTAAATGATACAGCTATCACTTGCAGTTTTGCTTATTTATTCACCACAAATCTACAAGAATATCTTAAGACTGGCTCACGTGAAACTTCCTACTTTAGCTTGTCTTTATTTACAGTTAGAATGTGTGGGAAGTAGGTCAACAAATTTGAGGAGAAAGAGTATTAAGTATATTGCTTATCTAGTCGGAAGTTGGTACAATAACTTAGTATAGTTGCTTAGGTGTTAAAATAATGAGTTGATCGACCCACACCAGGAAGATTAATGGAGGATGATAATAATGAAGACAAATACAGGTAATTTTAACAAAAAGATAAGGAATTTATTTACAAATTTACACTCTTGTCTTCTGTCAGTAGCTCATTTCTGGAAAATAAATCAGAAATTTTTGAAGACTGTAATTTCAACAAATTGTCATGAAGAGGAAATATTCATACAACCGATTAAATGATATGACAGAAAATAATATTCAAGAATGTTTAAAACAAAGACAAAAGAATTTGTTGCTCACAGAAAGGATATATGGTTTCATAAATTCAAAAATAGAAGAGATAGATTGAATATTCTTTTTTTTTAAGCATTTCACCTCAAGCAAGGTGGAAGTACCATTAGCATGCAAGGGGTTACAGAGAGGGAGAGCAAGAGAAAAGAGGCACGTTTGAGGAAAGGATAAATTGGATAGGGAACTAGATCAAGGTATCAGAAGATGTCAATTGACATTACATTTGAATACTTGAAGATTATAGTTATCAGGGAAGCAAGTAAGAGGAAGGGAGTTCCACAGATGGGAAGTGTGAGATCAGAAAGAGACGGCTACATTTAATAGTTTCACAGTGAAAGGATGGGACCGCGATACCAACCTAGTAGCATGCTTAAATTCATGCAGTTTAGGAAGCAGCAAAAGTAGCTTGTCAGAGCAGTTGACATGAAAATACTTGTAGAAAAGACAGAGGGAAGCAACAGCATGTCTGTGAGAAAGAGTAGATAAGCTTTCAGATCAGGACCAATCACATTGCATATCTGGCACTGGATTCTGTCGAGGACCTTGAGATGAATAGCAGGGGCTCCAGACCATATATGGCAGCAGTATTCCATGCAAGAATGAATGGTTGATTTATAGATTTGAAAACTGGATTCAGGCGAGAAAAACTATTCAGCTTTCCTAGAATGTTGAAAAAATTCTAGGAAGTGCCATGTTAAAAACCAATAATATTGAGTAATTTCACACTGGCTAAAACTTGAACATCAAGCAAGGGGATAATGCCACTAAGATGCAGGGGATTACAGGGAGTGAGAGTGAGAGAAAAGACTGGATATTGGTAGATTGAGGATTGGATAAAAGCTGAATGGGATTCAAGAAGATTGACATTGCATTTAAATTTTTGAAGATTGTAGTTATCAGGGAAGCATGTAAACAGAAGGGATTTTCACAGGCAGGAAGTTTGAAAAAAACTGTTGGAATAGAAGTGGTGGTTGCATTTAGCTATTTCAACAGTAAAAGGGTGGGACCTAGTTGGCAATCTAGTAGCATGCTTAAATTCATGTAGTCAGGGTACTAAGGGAAAAAGCTTGCCAGAGCAATTGCCTTGAAAATATTTGGAGAAAAGACAGAGGGAAGCCATGTCATGTCAGTGAGAAAGTGACTGAAGTCGAGATGCCAGGTCTGGATTGATTACATTGCAGATCCTATTTAGGAGATGAATAGCAAGAACATCAGACCAGATATGGCAACAGTATTCAATACACAGACAAATTGTAGATTTGTAAGTGTGCAAGACGAGAAAAACCTTCTGGCACGACACAGTGACCCAACTGTCCTTGCAGTAGATGCAGCTATTGATTTGACGTAGTCGTTCCATTTCAAGTCAGTTGAAAACATGAGGCCAAGAAGGCACATTCTAATGCCACGTCCTTTCAAGAAGGAGACAAGAAGGCACAGTGTGTTCCTCTCCAGATCTTAACAAGGAGTTTAAGGTAAATAGCAAAGGTCAACAAGCCACGGGTGGGGCAGCTATGTTCTAAGCATGGATGTCTGGTTCTTATTTTCATTTAGTATTGTTCAGTTATTGCTCACCCATTTCTACCGAGTGCAAGTACACACTGCCCACCTCTGGGATTGAACTCACATAATGATAAATTCTCAGCATAGAAATTTAGACAAAGATTCAGTTCGTTCATAATGTATTTAAGTATACATTATTGAGAATGAAATAAAGGATATTAACAAATAAATTGAAAGATTATTCCTATCAGCTCTTAAGAGATTTAAAAATCTAAGTCCCTGGTGTCCTATCTGACCAGTTGAAAAATCTGAATATGTGATGTTAGTGCAATTTGATATATCTCAAAAACAGGAGGCATAGTGGACTAATGGATTGTGGCTCGGATTGAGGAATGTGAGAGCAGAGTTTGAATTCCATCAGAGTTCATAGCATTCCCATGTGCTAATACCCTTCGGAAAGGGTATTAATCTATCTCTTCCCCCCCAGCTATTGTTAAATAGCAGGAGTGATTGGAGCAACCTGTCTAAGACAAGGAAAACTGAATTCAAACCACCTGCTGCCTTGGAGGTTTTGCCTCTTTAACTTCCGACAGGAGGGACACCAGAATTTCCGAAGGGACACCATTGCTTTGAACAGGAGGGACATCGTGAACTGCCGACAGGAGGGAATTTTTTTAAAACTAATTTTTCAGGAGGGACATGATTTGATTTCCCGACAGGGTGAGGACAAAAACGACAATTTTGTAACTTTTACTTTGTGCAAAAAGAAGTGGCAAGCAATAGCATTATTCTGCTTTGAATGTTACCATGTACAACAATTATGAAATGGGAGAAGTGTTGTGACGACAGCAGCGGAAAATGCATTAACTGAATTAATGACAAATGATCTGGAACTAGAAGTCTACCCAAGTGAGCAAAATAAAGGGTTCAGTTCAACATTCCAACCACCTGAAGAAAAACCGAGCGCATGATACTGAAAACTTTGTAATAAATATGGTGACAAAGATGAGGACAATAGTTCAAATAATGTAAATAGTGAATTCAACATGTTTTTGCAGAATATCTGTTTTATGGCAGCAACAGTTTCTATTGCATGCTGGGAGAACTTTTTACTATTTTTTTTTATTTAATTCAAACGTTTTCATGTTTCATTTTATTCATGATATTCATTATTATTTTGTTTTTTTTTAATAATAATAATAATAATAATAATATCCCTACATCCTCCACTGGCTCAGGGGTCATCAAATGGGTTCAGTGAGGAGTTGCTGAGTGTCAATGATAGTCAAGAGAGTTGTGCAAATGAAAGTGAGCTAAATTTTAGTTAGTGTACATGTGTAGTGCCTTAGTAAACATAACATCAGCAGTATCCCCCGAGAGTATAAAAACAGGTGAAACTTTAAGTAATTCTCTTTCTGTTATTATCAACTCTCTTCTCCCCAGATTTATTTGTAAAACTTGTATTACTAAAACCATTATTATACCCCAAAAAATAAAATTGCGTGCAAAATATTTAAATTTTAGCATAAAATAATCCATAGTAGTTGATATGCAGCTAAAATCAACACAAAAAACACAAACACAAAAATACAAAACACAAACACAAAAATACAAAAAACAAACACACAAAAAACAAACACACAAAAAACAAAAAAATACAAAAAAACAAAACCAAAAAAAAAAAAACCAAACAACCCCCACCCAAAAAAAACAACCAACCAACAATAAAATGATTAGACCAAGCTATCAATCTAGTACTATGCTTAAAATCATCAAGTCAAAGTACCGAAGATGCAAGTTCATCAGAACAATTGTCATAAAATTATTTATAGAGATGGTACAGGGAAGCCATGATAGAGCAGTATGAAAGTGACTGGAGTTGAGATGCCAGGTCAGGATCAATAGTATTGCAGATTTTTCTCTAACAAATCAACTCTAGAGAGATTCAAACCTGGATCACTTGGTCGGAATAACATTCTAACCAATCAGCCATGAACCTACTCCCTGGATACCTATAACATTTGTAAATGAAGTGGTAGCATATCTAGTGAGGAGCAAGTGACTAAACTATCAATGGCTTTCATGAACTTACAGTTACATCAAGCCATTTCAACAGTAACATAAGACCTCGATGCCAATCTAGTATTACACTTAAATTCATGAAGTTACCAAAGAAATCTCATCAGAACAATTGCCATGAAAATATTTATAGAAATGGCACAGGGAAGCCGTAATACAGCAGTGGGAAAGTGACTGGAGCTGAGATGCCAGGTCAGGACTGGTAGCAATGCAGATTTTTTTCTCTAACAAATCAACTCTAGTCAGATTCAAACCTGAATTCACTTGGTCAGAATAACATTCTTACCACTCGGCACTTCCCAACAGTGCCACACACTGGGTCAGCTCTCTAAATGATGATCCCAGGAATGATCCTTATCAAGAAGTAACCTGTTTTCATTTCATAATCATTTCACCCCAAACAAAGCCACAAAGATACAAGGGGTTCCCGAAAGTGAAAGAAACTGAGAAAATATTATTGAGGAGAAAGAACGAAAGAAACAGGATAAAAAAAAAAAAAAAAATTAAAAAGACGGTAAATGACGATTGACATTGCATTTAAATTTTTGAAGATTCTAGTTGACAGGAAAATGAGAGAAACTGGAAGAGAGTTCTATAAATGAAATGTAAAAAGAGAAGAAACTATTTAAATAGAACTTACAGTTACATCGAGCTATTTCAACAGTAATATAAGACCTCGGTGCCAATCTAGTATTACACTTAAATTCAGGAAGTTATCAAAGAAGAAAGCTCATCAGAACAATTGCTATGATAATATTTATAGACATGGCACAGAAAAGCTATGTGACCACAATGAGAAAGTGGTTGAAAGACCAATGCAAAACATTTATGCATTCCCTTTCTCACAAACCTTTTTCTTGGTCGGCTATACTAATGTGTAGTGCACCAATAGCTTGATCTTTAGAATGTTATTCTGATCTTTATATTTCCGATACAGATTCCGCTTCCAATTCTGAAGCTATCATCCAAAAGAGGTCAAAGAGGAAAGTTATCTGGTCAGCCGAATCATGACAATGTTTGATTGTTATTTTTAAAACAACTGTAAATTCATTGGTGCAAATAATGTGCTGGAAGCATTTGATATGATGTAGTGTCTTTTGACCTTTATCGTCTCCTTGCATCAATAATGGTCAGTGCATTTGGCAGCAAAAGTTGGCAGATCGGGAAATGGAGAAAACTTCTTTAAATACCAAGTATCTTTGCATCTTGCACAAGGTGGAATTATTTTTAAATTTGTTTGCTCTGATAATTGATTTTAGGATAACTTTGAGTTTGATATTCTTCATGACTCATCATTCAAATAAGGATTGAAAACACACAGGACAACAATTCTGTAAAGACGCCACAATGGACAACAGGGAAAAAAAATGCCATGAGAGATTGTAACAGCAAGGACAAAAAGGCCCCAAGAGGGATGGCAAGAACAAAAAGACACCATAATAGACGTCACCAGGGAAAAAAAGTTGCCATGACAGATGTCAACGGTTAAGCCACCATGAGAGACACCAACAGGGTGGGGGGGTAACACCACAATGGACACCAACAGGGTGGGGGAAAAGGCACTACGACAGACACCAACAGGGTGGGGAAAAGGCATCACGAGGGACGGTAATGACAAAGAACAGAAGAAAACTGTAAAAAAAAAAAAAAAGAATCACATACACACACACATCACAGGTGACTTTTCTAATGATATAAACTTATTGGAACTACTGTCAAGGCAAGAATTGTTGTATAGAGGGAGGCAAGTGATTGTCTGAAATTTGGAAGTTTTGTTTCTTACACTTCCTGTCTGAAGCTTCCTTCAGATTTCTTGCTTTCCTGATTACAATCTTCAAAAGTTTAAATGCAGTGTCAGTTACCATCTTGTCTTCTTGAATCCTGTTCCTTTTTTGTCTTCTCATTCTCTTTCATTCCCTGTAACACTGCGTTCTCGTGGCATTATCAACTTGTTTAGGGTGATAGGATTAGGAAAAAAAAAAAAAAATAGAAAGACACTAAGACTTCCCTAATGTACTGTAAAAATTATACTGAAAATTTTTGAATCAGCATATGTACTTCTATACCAGACTTTTCTTTTATTGTTGTTTCGTTAACTAATTGGTTAAAAAAGAAAAAGAAAAAAGAGTTTCCCCTCCATGATACTTTGTTCTTACTTCATTACTACCTTGGAAAGCATTTAATCTGAGAAAAGTTGTAAGAAAAATTCAATATTTAAAAAAATTGGTAAATAATGAACAAGTAAGAATTATTATCATTTAATAACAAGTTTATTTTTCAATTGTACCAAATATTCTCCAATTTTGATATCTTATTTCACTAAAGTAACCCCAACATATTTGAGAAGGATATGTCGGAGTTACCTCCTCCTTCAGTTTGTAACCTTTCACCAGAGGTCTTCTTTCCTGGCTATAAATAGCCAATGACCCTTCGTCGATCTCTTTTTACTTTTCAGGCTTGTGCACTAACGCACCGAGGTAAATTTTCTTCTTCCTAGAGAATTTCAACTATCAACCTCAAAAATGTAGTCCCTAACAAGAAATAGCGTGAAATCACGCTAAGCAATAATACACTTTTTATTTATTTTACACGGAATATTCCCACACACTTTGTCCTTTGTACTGTTTTCTTGTATTGTAACTTGTTATGAATATATATTTGTTGTGTATACATATATTATCGTTCTTGTTTTGTTTGCTTTCTTTTCCTTCTTTTGACTTAACCAAGTCCAAACTTTTTTATGTAGTTGGGCCGCTAGCAGGAGAATCTGAACCTTACAGGTTTTTTCGTCCACGTCTGTCTTCTCTCAACAAACCGTAACCGCCAGCATAACAGCCACGGCCCTCTACAAATATTAGAATAATCCAGAACCTATACAAAAAGGGGTGTAAGACAAAGATGTGTCTTCTCACTTGACTTACTCAACCTATAAAATGAGGCATTTCCAAGAGAATTTGAAATGCTACTAGGATTCATTAGTTGTGGCCACAATATCAACAACATAAGATATGCAGATAACAGTGTTGATATCAGACTTGTAAAGGGTACTATAAAGAAGTCTATAGAAAGTAGTGAATGACAGAAGAAAAGACTAATCAATTGCAAGAATATAGAATGTTAGCAAAAGGGGCAGCTCAACATGCAAATTACAAATTGGGGATACTAAAATCAAAAAAAGTACAAAAACTTAAATATCTGAGAAATGTTTTAAAAGAGGATGGAAAGTGTTTCACTGAAATCTGAAAACATGTTGAGATAGCAAAAGATGCCTTCCAAAAGCTGAATCCTGGTCACATATTCACGTTAATTTTGCTGGACCCATCAAGGACAGTATTATTTTATCCGTATTGATTCATACTGCAAATAGCCAGAAAATTTTTAGATTAATCACATCACCTAGGATGAAATGATTTTTAAGTTAAAACAAATCTTGAGTCGATTTGGAGTTCCACAGATGCTAGTTTCTCATAATGGTGCTGCATTCATTTCAGATGCATTTTCAACTTTCTGTGCACATAGGGGTATTCAACACATTAAAACACCAACTTTAAAATGGACAATTGGTGCATTTTGTCAATAGCTTTAAGAGAGCACTACTCAAACTCGAAGGGGAGGCAACCACACAAGAAATAGTAGAAATATTCTTCAGAAGTTCTGGAGCTATACCCAATCCAAATGCACATAATAGAAATTCACCAGCAGAAGCACTAAGGAATCAAAGTTTGTTTACACATAGATGTCATCCATCCAACTACAAAGCAATCCCTAAAAAGTAACATGGTAATGAAAGAAAAATTTAACTGTCAACATCGAACAGTGAGAGGCAAATATGTGCCTGGACAACCTGTAACTGTAAAAAGATTACCGCAGCAGTAAAGAAAAAATAGATCCAAAGATGCATTATACATCGCTTTGGAAATGTTACGTATGACATAGATATACAGTCTTCAGTCTTTGTCACTGGATATTCTATTGGATATCTTTGGACTACCTCAACAAAGTTCCCAAGTAATGCCAAGGAACAAAGATAGGACTCCAGCAAAAAAGTGCACCAAAGAAATCCCATCGACTACAAAGTAAACCATATCTACCGAAATTAAATCCCTAACAAAAGTCATATGAGCACAAAGCTAAAAAGGGGAAGTGTTAGGGATGTTAACTTACTTTCCCCTATAAAGGACGATAACTCAAAATACAATGGAGTTATGTCCCTTGCCTGCTAGATTGAACACAGCACTTTTGAATTTAATATGCGGATATGGACATGAAATTTGTAGTTTAAATCTAAAGTAATCCTTGCTATTCTCAAGCAATAGATGAATAAATGGTATTTTATTGTGCGTTAAAATACACATCTTATTTTCATTCATTTTTATTCATCCCAAAATCCTGGGATATAACAAAATAGACAGCAAAAAAAATAGGAAGTCTACTCAAAGACATGTTTCCAAGAATACCTGTCTGATTGGGTGGTTAGCCAATCCCTGTTGCCCCAAACTGATAGACAATCTAACATGCAATTCCTTTTCTTAGCATTTGGAAAAGGAAGTTGAAAGTTTAGAGTTAAGAAATCTTTTAGTATTTCCTATTCCCTGATGCATATACAATTGACATTTGTGTGCTCGATTTCTTGGTGTGCTATGCCACCACCAAATATGACATGGTCAAAGTTTTATTTTGAAACTACCCCAGCCAATTTAGTACAGGATAGAAAATATATCACACTTGCTATCCTCACCAAACATTTGCAATAATCTGTTCAGATCAACTTTCTTGGGCATCACCCACTCACAGTTCGATCTTTCAATCAATATTCGGTAGTCAATCAATAATGCTCACTTAATTTATTGATAATGTCTATATCTTTGTTTATTTATCAACCAATCAGAAAAGAGGAAAGTAAATTAATAAGAGAATTTGACAAAGCCTCTCTTTCTTTCTTCCCAAAGTGTATATCTTCCTATAAAAAAAGACTGTTAGAATTTAGCAAAATATACTAAAATAAATACATCTGTTATAATCTGCTTGTTCATTCATTCATTAATTCCTTAGTGTTCACAACCGTTATGCCCCACCAATACCTCATAAATAATGGACTATTTCATTTTATCCATGTGAACAGAGACGCTACTTGGTTTTAGTGAGAAAATGAAAGAAAGAAGTGTGAAAAATCTTTTCATTTATACACCCTTACTTATGAATTTGTCAATAAAAATGTAAGTTTTGGTTTTCAGGTAGTAATAGTAAAAAAAAACAAAAAAACAAAACAAAAAAACTCTCTCTCTCATAAATCTAACCACCCACCTCACCAGAAAAGCCTGGTGTGGGAACTACTTGTTGATCATAATCTTAAAAATTAAGAAAAATATTCTCCATAATCTAATGTTTTATTGAATTCTAGGTACTTGGATTTAAATTTATTACAGTTAATGATCTTATTTTCTAATAATGTTATATATGGACATCCATATTTACAAAAATCAGAAAACGTTTATAAGAAAAAAAAAAAAAAAATTAAAATTTCTTTTAAAATACTGGTGGCGGCTTCCCTAAATTATAGTAAGGTTTTTCCATTTATGAAGAGTGAATATGAAGAGTTTTACTTAATAACAATATCACCTAACCACTATAAATTAATTCAAAACTTTAAAAGATGTAAAATTTTATAAAATTATTCTAAAGAAAATTTTTAACAAAATGAAAACAATTCTTGTAAAAATTCATTATAATTTTTTTTTTTCCTTAAGCCAATAATATCAATATATCTTATTCATAGAAGCAATTAAAAGCTTTTGTAATTAAATAATCTTTTAGTTTGGAGATATTAGTTTTTAGACTCAGAGCAAAATTTCTGTAACTGTGGATCCTTTTTGACAAAAAGAAAAAAGATTTAAATTCTCCAAGGACTTGTGCTTATAACTAATATAAGTATTAATCGCTACAAAAGTGAATTGCAACAGAAGAAAAAAAATGTATTTGCTTTAGTTTCATCCTTTCAAGTTCATGAATTAATTTCTTAGTGGCTGTAGATAATTGATCAAGAAAAACTTTAAAGTTTTCTTTCAAATAATTTTTATTTTCCCCAAGTACTTTCAATCTCATCTGAGGATTGCATAAATATGGATGTGTTAACACCATAAATTCCAAATATTTTTTCACTGTTATGCAAGGGAGGTAAATTATGTGATTTTTCAAAAAAATTTTTTTAATTGTAGTATTTTAACTTAGTATTTTTTTTATATAACACTTTGCTGCTACAAAACATTGAAGGACTTTGTTGCTATACTTATAGATGAATTTATTTTTTTGTCACAATTCTCTTATATGAAGCGCTTCCAGAATGTTCATTTTTTTTTTTTTGCTTATTATTATCTTGATGGAGCATTGACGAATTTTTGACTAAAATCTGTCTAGACTGAGAATGTGAACATGAATTTTCCTTTAAATTTTATGAGATTGAACCATATATATATATATATATATATATATTTTGTCTATTGTTTTTGGGGTTAAAATAATTTTTAATCTTACTAATATAAAGACCCCTTCCCGATCACCTAGGAAAAAAGGTTATTCACCCTAAGGTATTCTATTGATAATTATAAATTTGGATATAAATGAGATTCAGGAAAAACCTGCAAAAAAAAAGTAACTCATATCGCATTCTAATGATTAAACTGGTAAATTTAAAGAGCTTTTGACAAAATATTGAGAACTATTTTACAATACACTCAGAACAATATTCTAGAAAATTCTAGAACAGCTTAAATTAAATCCAGAATATTCCAGAAATAAAAAAAAAACAGCTTGAAATAGCCACTCAGAACCACTTAAGGCATCAATTATTGCCCTCTCAAAAGCAGGCAAATCTACGAGAGAAATTGCAGAAATTGCTATAACCTCGCAATCAATTGTCTCTCGAGTTATTAAGGAACATAATGATGCCACTCCTGCTCCAAGGAAAGAAACAAGGGGACTAAAGAAAAAGATTGATGATAGAACTGGCAGGGTAATCAAGAGAGAAGTTGTGAAGAAGAGGACTATAACTAGCCAAGAAATTGCAGCCAGTCTAAGTGAAGACCAAGGTGTTAGTCTTGCCTCTTCAACAGTCCATAGGTGGCTGTTAGAACAAGGCTACAAATCTTGTACACGAAGGTTTAAGCCACTAATAAGCAAAGCAAGCAAAGCCAAGAAACTTGAAGAAACTTCACTATTACAAAAATTTCACCGTAGAAGACTGGAAGAATGTTCTCTTCTCCGATGAAACGAAAGTTGAGCTAAATTCAAAGGATAAGCGATCTAAAATCCGAAGAAGAAGCTTTGAAAGCTTTTTGAATTTAGCAGTAAGTACTGTCAAGCATCCGTTCAGTATAATGTTCTGGGAATGCTTTTCTTTTCATGGAACTGGTTTCTTAAAGCCTATTGAAAAGACCCTCAGGAGCGAGCAGTACAAGAGAATTTTAGAGTCTTGTCTGCTCCCTTCTGCTGAAAGGGTGCAAATTGACCCCACCAAGCTCATTTTTATGCAGGATAATGCTCCCTGTCAAAAATCAAAATTGATGGGGGAATACTTTGATGAGAAGCAGGTGAGTGTTATGACATGGCCGCCCCAATCTCCTGACCTCAATGCCATAGAAAACTTATGGAGCATTATAAAGTACAGGCTCTCAAGAAAGCAGTTGAGCAACAAAGAGGATTTGATTGTGAATTTCATATCCGAATGTAATTCAATGCTTGGAGAAGAGATTTGCCAAAACCTAATCATGTCAATGCCAAAAAGGGTTGAAAAGGTTATTCAAAATAAAGGAGGACCCATAGGTTATTAAATATTTTGAACTATATTGCCTATTATAAATAAATTATACCTCTATTATTCCTTATTTAAAGCTGTTTGGTTATGTTTCTATTGATTACTAGTTGCAGGAAATAAGTGAGTCACTTTTTTTGCACAGAGTTTTTCCCTAAATCTCATTTATAACTAAAATTATAATTATCAATAGAATACCTTAGGGTGGGTAAACTTTTTTATTAGGTGGTCAGGAAGGGGTCTTTATATTAGTAAGATTAAAAATTACTTTGACCCCAAAAACAATAGGTGAAAAAATTTTTAAGTAAAAAAAAAAAAAAAAAAAAATCAGGTGAGTCACTTTTATTGAACAGCACTAATATATATATATATATATATATATATATATATATATATATATATATGCATGTATGTATAATTTTTAATAAAAATGGCTTTGAGAATTTGTAGTTTCAACTTATTACATTCTTGGTGAAATATATGGGAATTGTTTATGTTAGACATTCGACAATATCACAATGGTTTACACAACACATGAATGGTCCATCCTCTATAGCCCATCTGCAAAATAATTCCAGTTCACATTCAAAATTTAGAAGTATATTCGTCACAATACTCATACTTCACCAGAAACTACAAATTCTTGAAGCCATTGTTATTCAAAACTTAAAACTCCTAACAAAATTAATTATGAATATAGTACAAATGTCCCGAAATGCTTATAGTATATCGTTCTTTAGAAATATCTATGGTTAAAACTAAACAGCTTTTTTAAAAACAAGGAAACTATAACCTACCACAAGAACTCAATTCTTAACTAAGTTACCTCCCCTATATTATAATCTTTACAATAAGGAACAATTTCAAAAATCACCTCTTGTTAACCACAAAGACAAGAATTGTTGTAGCCATTATAACCCTGGAGATAATGTTATGAATATATTGAAAGCATTCAAAAAAATGAAATAAAGAAATACAAAGTAGCTTCGTTGCATTCTTTAATCTTGAAACAAAGCTTATATGTGATTACGAAAGGATCGTATTAAAGACTAGCAGGCTTTGTCTGCTCACTATCACTTCGCAAATCAAGATATATTCATTACTTGAAAATCTCCGAATCCTCTTCTTCTCCCTACACCTATGGGTAAATAGCAGGACAGACTGTGTTCTATAGCCTTGGATGGCAACTGGTCTACCACAGAAAGAAATGGTAACCTACTGCAGGAAAAATATGCTTCGTCAGTTATGTATCAAAACATACATGATTGCCTAAGCATGTATCATGCATGGCACATAACTGACTTCCTTGATCATCTCAGTCATTATCAAGAACAGGATTTTGTCAGTATGGTAGGCAAGATTTTGTTAGTTACATACTGACATTTTCTGGAATGACAGAATTCAAATTAATTCAAATATACACGTATCGTCTAAGTGACTTCATAC
The DNA here is from genome assembly GCA_903632075.3 of Acanthosepion pharaonis. Lineage (NCBI taxonomy): Eukaryota > Metazoa > Mollusca > Cephalopoda > Sepiida > Sepiidae > Acanthosepion > Acanthosepion pharaonis. The sequence continues at coordinate 216,207 of CAHIKZ030001317.1, forward strand.
GTGAAATGGTTTCTCAGAGATTGTCAGCATCGAAATAGTATTCTTTTAAATATCTGATACATTCTATCAGGCTTCGCCTGCTTGTTATTGCTTAAAGTAAGATATACTCACTACTTGAAATCTTTGAAACAAAAATTTTTAAAGGAACATTTCATTCATAAATTGGCTTGTTATAGTTAAGGAAAGTTTTACAAATAGCTGCCAACTTGTTGAAGATGAAGTAAAATGCAAATCTCAAACACTTTTCTGCACTATATAAGATGATATTCCTGAATAGGACTATTCTTGATATGAAAACCAAAAAAATGCCTGGAAAAAAAAAAAAAAAACAAAAAAAAAAACAAAACAAAACGGTAATGAAGGAGTGGTGTAAACTCCTCTTCACTCAGGTCTCCACGTTAAAAACTGACCTTGTGTCATAAGCTGACTCGGTTGGGGGGGGTCACGTAAATACAAACTGCTCTCTCGAGTGGTTTTTAACACATTATTTATCATCTCTTAGTTGCATCTCTGAGTGTACTCATGGGCAAAGGGCAAAGTCTCAGCTGAGGAAAATTATACTGAGAGATGCTGACCCTGGGCAACTGCTGCCCGAGGTCGCACCCTCTCATTGAACAAGAGAGGGATTGGTGCACCAAGGCCAGCACAACCGACGAACTGAATCCTTTATTTTGCTTACTGGGGTAGACTGTTCTAGTTCCACGTGCCATGTCTAATGTATGTCAGTTATCAGTTATCTCCTATTAATTCCCCTCTCCTTGAGGACACACGACACAGTGGATAAAGGTGTTAGTTATATCCAGCTACAGGACCCAAAGAGTGAGAGTTCAATACCCGGTTAAGGCAGTGGAGAACTTTCAGAGGGAAATTTCTAGTATCTCTAGTACAACAAGCTAACACATACGGTCCTCTACAGATATATAGGATGGATAATGGTTGCCCCATAACTTTAATTAAGAAAAATATGCATTCTCTTTGGAGTATTTCACAAAGTAGCATTTTTTTGGAAGATGCTGTGTGGGACATCCCTTTTACCAATAGAATATAAAGTGAATTTGAATGAATCAACTGTGTGTACAGTGAGTCCCAAAAGATTTGCGGGGGTTAGGGACCAGAACCTGCCCCGAATAGTTAGAAACTGCAAATACTTGTAACCCCACTAAAAGTGCTTATAAAGTACCTATTTCGATTGTTAAAACGCCCACACGCATTAAATTTTCATCCTAAACACTTTAGAAACATTTCGGATCCTTTTTACAACATTTTTGAAAAATAGTATTGGTGATCATACACTTCTAAAATTTTTTTTTCATAATTGCACAATAACCATTTTTAATTACGACAGATCGAGACAACCATTGAAAATACTGTATAAAATGTGTAACAAGACATAAGATAAAGTTTAAAAACATTTTCTAAAAACAGAACTGTGATGATTTTTCAGACTTAACATAAGCCACTTTTTTGTGACCCCAATTAAACCCCCAACAAAGAAAAAAAGCCCAAAAATTACTTAATGTTTTTTTGAGTTTGTCTTCTGACAATGAAGCCATACAATTCTGCCAATTTTTACCATAAAAATGGACTTATATGTTTTAAGTCACTTAAATAACAGAAAAATAATACAAGAATATTTAAATATGTTCTATCTAAAAAATATGCGAATTGAGGGAGTTTTCAGCGAATAATTTGTACCTATGTTGTTTTGAAAGACATGCGAATATTCGGGGAGGGGTTCCGCAAATAAGTACATATGTTCTAAAAAAAAAAAAAAAACAAATGTGTTAAGCCGCGAATGCTGAAACGCGAATAGGCGGGGGGCTCACTGTATTTGGTTTGGTGGGTTCTCTGCGGGTGCATGTGTATTTTTTTTTTTACATTATTTCACCCTAAGCAAGGTGATAAAACCACTAAGATGCAAGGGGATAATGGAAGTGAAAGAAAATGAGAAAACATTATTGCAGAGAAAAGATAATGAAAGAACAAGATTCAGGAAGACAGAAAATGATGATTGACATTGCATTTAAAGTTTTGAAGACCAAGGAAGCAAGAACCTGGACGAGAGTTCCACAGTTGAGAAGTAGGAGAGAAGAAACAATCGAAATAGAACTTATGGCTATATCTAGCTATTTCAAAAGTAAAAGAGTGAGACCTAATTGCCAATCCAGTAGTACACTTAAATTCATGCAGACGAGGTATCAGAGATGAAAGCTCATTAAAACAATTGCCATGAAGATATTTATAGAAAAGGCACAGAGAAGCCATGTCATGTCATGTCAGTGGGAAGATGAGTAAAGTTGAGATGCCAGGTCAGGACCGATTACATCACAGATCCTTCTTTCAATTTTATTGAGAATATAGAAATATATAATAGGAGAGCAGCAGGCAAAATATGGAAGAACAACTTGCATTATTTACATTATTCGGACTGTCAACCTCATCTTCATTGCCATATTCACAGTGTTGAAGACATGGTCCAGTGACTAGACCCAAAGAGTTGAGAGTTCAGTACCAGGCCACAGCAGTGGTGAACCAATACTTGGAGAGTTGAGTTAAAGGGAAATAACTGAGACATCTGGAAAAGGCATGGCACGTGGAACTAGAACAATCTACTATATTAGATGAAATGAAGGGTTCAATTCAAAATTCCAATCACCTGAAGAAAGCCAGAGTGTACAATGGCTGAAATGTTGTGAATATGGCAATAAAGATGATAACAGTCTGAAAAATGTAAATAATGTAAGTAATCATAATACCTCATCTCAGAGATATAGACAGATATGAAAGGACTATTCAATGCACAGATGATTGGTAATTTATAAATGTGCATAATGAATTCTAATGAGATCTCTTGTCTAACACAATACAGGGAACCAATTTGCCTAGCAGCTGACTTGGCAATGGATTCAATATAATCATTTCACTCCAGGTCGGTGAAAAACATCAGCTCATGAAGGCACAGAGAGTTGTTGTTCTTCTGATAATTAGTATCAGCCATGCTGATTGCAGGCAAAAATATGATGACAAAAAGAAAACAGTTTCATTTAAAAAGCATTAAAATTAACAAGCCATTTCTTGCCCCAGTTAATAACTAGTTGGAGGTCATTTAACCAGTTAGAATTCAACCAGTCTAAACTTATTCCATAAATATTAGCTCTCAGTTTTCAACCTGCCATAACCCACCTTATGCATAATCTGCCATATAATGGCATTATTGCATATAATGCAGGAAGTCATTGAAACAGTGAAACTTTGAGAATCAAGATTTATAGGATGGATTTGAGCATGTTGAAAGCATAATGGCTAAGACAGGGGTCAGCAACCTTTTGCTGACAATGTGATGACTTAGTGTTTTAAAATCATTCAATTTGCCACCAGCATACGTATCTTTATACAAGTCAAGGTCAATATAAATGTTCTACAATATATTTTATATAGTAATATATACAATAATAAACTGCATTAATAAAAATAAAGTGTTTTTAAAAGTTTTCTTTGCTCTGCAGCAGTTATTGGTTCGGACTTTGTGATGCCATTTGTAGCTGTGTGGCATTGGAAATTGCTTGATGTGCTACATATGCCATAGATTGCTGAACTTTGGGCTAAGAGATCAAGTGCCAGTTTCATTTTGGTGGTGTTAAAATTAACATGCCATTTCTTTCCCCAGTTAACAACTCATTTGAAATGATTTGAAGGAGAGGCTGCAGTTTTACTTTGCTGGATCTACTATTAAGACAGTAGTAAATAATTGGCAACTGATGACTATATAGTGTTCATTCTAGCAGATGAAACAGACTGTCTACTCCTTCTCCCATATGGATTGTACACCTAGGGAATGCTATAGACTGGGTTAGCTGAGAGAGGATGTTGGCAATAAAAAACAAAACAATTCGATAACTCAAACAATGACATTCAAAATTGAAAGAATGTATGAATATGGCTTCTTTTAAGTATGATTGTCATTCTGTACATTTATAGTTTAGCCATTGAATACACTCTACCCTCTCTACACTTTAATTTTAGAAAATATTTCAAGTATTTATCTACTTGTTGAACAGCTTTTAATTTATTCAGATTACTATTAGCAAAAAAGAAATGATTAATCTCAGTGTATTAAATTGTTCAAAGAAAAACAGGCAAACATCGACCTTTGTGATAAAACAATGTTAAGATTGTTTTTTTCCCATGACACCACTTATTTTAACTACCTTCACTCTTCATGTTTATTGTTTGAAAAAGTGATGAGTAGAATTGTAATTAAATATATGAAAGGAAATTTAATTTTCTATGTGATAAATAACAAAAACAATAGGCACTTATTATTTAAAAGTGTTTATTAACACTATTTATCATTGGCTAATTACCAATTGATTCAAACTTTATAAAATGGTAAATTGGTTGACATATTTTAATAATTTAGTAAATGTTTATAAATAAAACATTTTTTTCATATTTAATTCTTTATTTGATGACCCCGGTGACACTTTGGGTCAAAGGCAAGTCTAAAAGATAGGTCAGGGTATTTCAACATTAAAATAGTGTCTACATTATTTACATTATTCGGACTATTGTCCTCATCTTTATAGCCATATTTATTACAATGTTTCATCTGTTGTACACTCTGGCCTTCAGGTGGTTGGAATGTTGAACATAACCCTTTATTTTGCTCACTGGGGTAGACTGCTCTAGAACAACCACCTGAAGAAGGCAGGAGCGTACAACGGCCGAAACGTTGTAATAAATATGGCAACAAAGATGAGTACAATAGTCCAAATAATGTACATAATACGTCATCTCAGAAATATAGACAGATGCTAAAATATTGTCAGTTTGAAGAAAATTGAAATAAAAATACTCACTGTATGAAAAACTCGTATTTTAAAATTTTATTCACTTAATTTTTAAATCAGATTAACTTAATATTTTAAATATTCAAAATTTAATTAAATTTTTAAATCAGATTAAACAATATTTTAAATATTCAAAAAATATTTTCTGGCATATTAAAAAATATGCCAGAAAATATTTTTTGAATATTTAAAATATTGTCTGTTTAAAGAAAGCTGAAATATAAATAATTACTCTACAAACAATTGGACGAAACAGCAAATCAGGATCTTGGTGTCTGTCTTAACTTAAAGATATTTTAATTAAAAAAATTGTTTGAAGAAAGTGAAAATGAATGGTTTCACTGTTTTCCTTTGGGAATACACCTTCAGAGATAGAAAGAAACAATTCCTGGTTTGCAGTCCTCAATTTGGAAAAATTGAAGAATCAGTTTCCAGTTCATGGAATATGTCCTCACTTGGGACATAGATGAATTCAGTCACTTGAATCTGAAGTCTTATGTATGATAAATTACATCCAGCAGCAAGTTCACCCTGACCTGGGGTGGTAGGACCTGTTAAGGTCCCAACTATGGGTAAATAGTTAACACCCAAACTGGGGCCAAAACACTATGAAAGTGTAAAAATAGGTTTTAATGACAGCATTAAAAAAAAAAAAAAATATTATTACCAGCAACAGATTTGACTCTTAACAAAAACCCTCTTTACAAAAATATGTCATTGAAACCTGATCTACAAATTGATTTCTTACAAAGAATACATATTTTATTCATGTGAAAATCTTGTCAGCATTAAATGACCAATTGATCTTGCTATGATTAAAGCAAAATAAACCAAAAGCAAATAAAATCTGGAGTCATACACAAAGAAACACAGATGAATTTCCATATTATATGGAAATCCTTATCTTTTTTTGTTCTTTCACTCTCCTTGCTATGTAGATATGCCTTATATTTTTCTCTGGGTGGGACACATGTAAATGCAGAGACAGAATTGTGTATATGACTTAGCTAATTTTTTTTACCTTCTTAATATTTCCTTCTCTTTCTTTCTTCATCAATATTATCACTTTCTTTTCTCCGTTGTTTTCTTTCTTAATATTTCCTTTCTTTAATATTATCTTGAAGGGAGACAAAAAGTGATTACTTCCCATTGGTCGAGATAGTCATGTGATGGTTGTTTAGTGATGTCACTTTACACAGTGATGAAAGTGGTCATTCTTTCATCCGGTTTACAGTAGCCAAAGCAAGCAGTTTTTTTTTTGTTTTTTTTTAGCCCGGGCCATGGCTAAATCTGCATCCACCAGCAGCTTACAAGACCATTGTGCCATTTCCTTTTGGGAATATATCTTCCCTAGATATAAGAAACTCCATCCCATTTAAATCTGGAGTCCTAAACATGTCTTCTCCAGAAACATAAGAATCTCCATATTATATCTAAGACACTATCTTTTTATTCTCCTTTCATTCTGCTTGACGTGTAGACATATTTTTCTCTGCAGGAGACATATGTAATTATGTATACATAGTTTTGTGCATGTCTCAGTGATATAAAAGTTTATCTGAGAACAAAGCTTAGTGATTATTCCTTTTTCTTTCAGCCATTGTGTTCCATCCATAAAATATGGTGTCATTATATCATATTTTTTTTGTGTCTTTTCAACCCACCCGATAATTTTGAAACTTTTACACAAATGTGACATGAATTGTTGGTATTTAATGACATTTTGTAGTTGATTGGTGTTCTGGTACGATGACTTTGCACATGACTGATTTTTCCTGCTCAACTCAAGGAAAGCATATCACAAACATCATTGCTGAAGTAATGTTAAGGTCAATCAGTTCAGAACAAGGGTTTGAACATTTTTCATTTAAAATCTGCAAATATATGCATCTTGCATTCTTTAAGTACATTTTTATGAATATTGGCGAATATTCCTTTTAGGTATTTTCTCTGTAAAAAGTTGTATTGCATTTTTAAAGCCAAAATTATAACCAGTTTTGTTCCTCAGTGATACTAAGCAATTTAATTGGTCATCTCAAGAGGTTTCTTGTGTTCCTAAGTAAAATAATATCTAGATTTTTCACTTAGATATTTCTTTTGACATTGCAGGTAATCTAGATTGTCTATCAATCCTGGCTTTACATTTACACTCCCCATCCCCCCAAAAAATCATTAGAATCCTTTACTATTCACATTTCATTCTTAATGCAAGAAGAAAAGCTTACAAAATCTATAAATATATAAAAAAAGAAAAATAAGTCAATAAAATAAACTACTAAAGTACTATGTTTCTATTCCTACCAATAAACTTCTAGTGAGTCTGTCTATATTTCCGACATGAAGTATTATGTATAGTATTTATATTATTTGGACTATTGCCCTCATCTTTGTCGCCATATTTATCACAACGTTTCAGCCGTTGTACGTTCCAGCCTTCTTCAGGTGGTTGGAATGTCAAACTGAACCCTTTATTTCGCTTCTCACTGGGGTAGACTGTTCTAGTTCCACGATGCCATGTTTGATGGATGTCGGTTATCAGTTATCTCCTGTAAATTTTCCCTCTGAAAGTTTCTACTGCCTTAATTTGGTATTGAACTCACACTCTTTGGGTCTGTCACTGGATCTAACCAATGCCTTTATCCACTGTGTCATAGGTTTATAATACCCAGAAATTCATACCCAGATGTCCTCAAGTCCGAATAATGTAAATACTGTAAACTTCTAGTGATCTTCAAAAATATCTTGCTACCCCAAACACAACTCAGTCAGCAAAAAATACCAAATCAACATTGCGTCAGAAGCAGGGAGATACATGTCAGTATCTTCTTTCCAATGTCCACTAAGGTATGCTTGCCTTATTCTCACTAAGAGGAGTAGCAAAAGACTTATTTTTAACTGTTTAAATTTGCCTCATGGTAGAGTAACATTTAATTGTGATTTAGTAAATACTAAACATTATACAATGAAAATTTCAGATCAAAAAACAGTTAATAGCTATATACCAGGCTATGAATTTATTGATCCATCCTTATAGATTATGTAGACAATATTTGCATTATTTACATTTAGACTAATGTCCTCATCTTTGTTGTTATTATCACAATGTTGGGTCTCTAGCTTTTTCTAGATGTTTGTCTTCAGAAAATTTCCAACTGAAGTTTACATGGTCTGACAGACATCTGAAGAACACAACAGCCAAAACATTGTGATACTAACAACAAAGATGTGGATATTAGTCCATATGTAAATAATGGTAACTCATCTTTCCAGAAATTCAGATGAATATATACACAATTTTAGTAAAGTTAAAAATTGAATTCTTCAGAAATTGTAAAAAGGAGAAGTTATCAAAAAAAAAAAAAAAAAGAAAAGAAGTTTTATATATATATATATATATATATGATATGAATAAAATACACTGAGTGGTTTCAAAGGAGTTGGAGAAAAAAAAAAAAAAAGAGAGAGAGTTAGAAAAGAGGAGAGAGAAGAAAAAGAGAGAGAAAGAGAGAGAGAGAGAGAAGAAGAAGAAGAGAGAGAGAGAGAGAGAAAAGAGAGAGAGAAGAGAGAGAAAAGAGAGAGAAAGAGAAAGAGAGAAGAGAGAGAGAAAAGAGAGAGAAAGAGAGAGAAAAAGAGAGAGAAAGAAAGAAAGAGAAGAGAGAAAGAGAGAGAGAAAGAGAAAGAAAAGAGAGAGAAAAAAAGAGAAAAGAAAGAGAGAAAAGAGAGAGATCCATTGCTATCTAAAAATAATGTATTTCAGTAGAGCTCTTATTTTCCATGCTGGGTCAGTAAATATTGAATAAAAATGAATTAGTATAAATTGGAAGGAAGTAACATTTTACACTGTGACTTAATTGACTGCCACTTGGTAACTGAAAACTAGTCTTTCTTTAAAAGGTTATAAGAATCCAGGAGGTATTGGATATTTGTTGCTCATTTCAATGCTTCAGTTCTACTAAAAATTATTGGCATTATTGATCCAGTCACATTTTTAAGCATTTTCTTTAAAAGTAATCCAATCTTCTTTAAACTTAAGAAAAGAAATTTGAACAATGGAAGAAGAATAAAAAGTATTGTTTTAGAATAGTTCAAGCATTTCAAGATCAAGACATTCAATATTATTATTATTATTCCGATTATAATTTTGCATGTCCCTCCCTTTGTTAATTTTCACGACTGTTACAACCTGCCAATACTTCATAAATAATGGACTATTCAGTTTTGATCGTAGAGAAAGAGGGGCAAGACACTAGGTTTCAGCGAGAGAAAAAAAAGAAAGTGTTTAAAGTCTCCTGCCAACACCTCATAAATAATGGACTATTCCATTTTGATCAAGTAGAGAAAAAGGGAAAAGACACTACTTGGTTTCAGTGAGAAAATGAATGAAAGAAAAGAGGGAAGATAGATGTTTAAAAGTAGTTTCAGTGAAATGGAAAACTTATCAATTTCAAATCATTTCATTTGTACCCCCTTACTTCTTAACAACCAGAATTCATATTTATGATCATTATTGTAATATTTTGTTAAAGCTGTTAAGTCCAAATATTTAACAATGTGATAAGGGAATTTCTATGGATATTTTATTTTCATAGAACTTGCTATGAGTTTACTGAAATCATTAACTTAAGATTCATCAGAATTTTAAAATAGGAAAACCGTGTACAACTTTCACAAGTCAATTTTCTATTTTTCATGACGATTATTTCAATTTTATTGGTATTTATTAATATTATAATAATTTTATATATATTATACAGCAAATAATCCAAGTTATTATTTTTATATATATATATATATATATATATATATATATATATAAAATAACACTTTCAAAGTAAAGCAAAATAACAGCATCTGTTTTAGACTTTTTTTACAAAGAAAATGAGTGATATCTTTTCTTAACAAATTCCCCTTTTTTCATTCTATGGGTTTTTTCTTTCTACCCCTTCGATACCAATATATAACTTCCGTCAAGTTAACCGTTTAAATGTGTCAATATCTGCTAATTCACTCATGTCTTCTCTCCCCCCCTCACTTTGTTAATTTACATATATTTAATACGGCCCGTCAAAATGTGTAAATTTTCATTTCATTTTTTGTTTGAAGTAAAGTCTGATGATCCGCAGTCCTTTAAAAGGGCTGTGGTGAAATAATTTATTACATGGAACCTTAAAGTGGTCTGTTTTATTTTTAAATTATATTGCTCTGGATTTTATCCTCCTTAGGTTTACCCATACGGATTACCTAGTTTTTTTAAAACTATAAATATATATATATATATATATATATATATATATATGTGTATATATATATATATCATATATACACACACAAAAAGAGAACAGATGGAGTAAAAAATATAGTTTGTAGCATTTATTTTTAATGATATGCTCAATACAAATTAGAGCAGAATATTATTATAATAAATTAGAATAACAATCACCATATTTAGTTGACTGCTAATGACAAAAAACACAGGTAAAAAAAAAAAAAATCATAAATGTCCACACATTTTTTCTTGGCTATTCTGGCTTTTTTTCAGGTCTTCCATTTGCCTTTTGTGTTTTGTGATTTTATATATATATATATATATATATATATATAATATATATATGTGTGTGTGTGTATTAAAAATATATAGAAAAATACAAAAAGAACAATGTTAGGTAAATAATCTGGAGTTCTTTAAAATATTTTCGTTTTTTATTTTAAACAGTGCTCAATAAAAAGTAGAGTAAATTATAATTATTTTAAAATAATTCCTTTCGCTACATAAAGTTTCATTTTCATCCAAAAACTTCAATATAATTATTAAAAAAAATTGAATTATGTATCAATGTCTGTTTCATCCCTGAGAAATTGAGAGTCAAAAGATTAAACGAAGGATGATTTACAGAGCTTCAATACTTTAATTCAATTTTAATCAATTATATTGAAGTTTTCCACTCCTATTTTGAAAACTTGAGAACTCTTACATAGCGAAGGAAAATTTTTAAAAAAAAATAAAAATATATATATATATATATATATATATATATATATATATATATATATATATATATATAAAAATATTACAAACAGAATAAAATGTCAATTTGTGACAATATCAATGAAAGTGAATAAACTGAATTTTTTACATGTGCTTTGTATTACCGTTTTATTTGTTCTTCTATTGTTCTCATTACTTTTTTTTTGGAGGGTGGTTACAAGACTCTTCAGAAATTTACTGTATAGCAGCATTCAGGCAGCATGTAACAAAAAAGAAAAAAAAAAAAAAAATACTCCTTGAAAATTTTTAACAGCGTAACCAAAATTGCTTGGAAGCGACAAACCTTTTAAACAATTTTTACATTTATTAAACCAAGAGAAGCAAACACTTGATTTGATATTTAACTCATAGCTGCAAGATTGATTCATTCCTTTTCTAAGGGCATTTTTCTCTTATATATTCTTTTGAAAAGTGTGGCCGGTTCCATAGAAATCTTCACCACTGTAATCAAATCATCAGTGTCTATTCTTCCCCTCCCAGCTATAGATTAAATATGGCTATTCACAGATAAAATAAAATCTTTGGAGAAAACAATAGGAATTTTCTTTCCCAAGGAGGCATGCTAATTCACGTATAATATAGGAAAGGAAACCATAGAGAAGGCAATAGGTAACTACTCCACTATCTTGCCTAAGAAAGCATGGCAATTCACATGATGAAAAATAAGATAATCATGATTGATGTCCTGAAGAAACACAATGTTAGATTTCATGAAACATTGACATTAATTTTTTTTCAATAATTTTTCTAAAAATTTATTTTTTGTTGTTTACTATCTAACACTTATTTGTTCCTTTTTTATTTTTATACAAGTTTGAATCAATAAATTTGTAGCCTGATATATGGACATTAGCTAAATTTTAATCAGAAATTTTGACTATATAATATTTGATATCTGGAAAAGCTATTTTCCAGTGAATTAAATGCATTTATAAAAGGAGATTGTGTTGAAAAATAAATATTTCTGTATGCAAATAAATATTTCTGCAATGGAATTTTGGAGTTTTAAATCAATTATTCTTTTTTAATCTGTCAGAATCAATTAAAGAATACAATAATGAAAGTTCTTTCAAACATTCCAAGAGAATATATCTTAAGATACAACATTTGAAAAGTGAAAAAGAATTGCATGTCAACAGATTCAAAACTATCAGACCACAAATAATTCTTCTGTAATGGCTAATGAAAGCTGAAAGTGCTCAGAATTTGGAAAATTCATGTTCAAATTTCGATTGGAAGTTCATAACCAAAGAGAAGTATAAATTAAAAAAAAAAAAAAGGTCTTCAGAAATATCGTCCCTTCAACCGAAATAATTTTAGCTCTTTTTGCCTAATGTACTTTACTGGATAACAGTAAAGTGAATCTTGTATGTTGCGAAGACTGGTAATCCTTCATCTTCGGTGAATTCAGTCACTATCAGTAGGAAAGGGAGGGAGCAGCTAACAGGATTGTATACAGGAACAGAGGATCTTGCAGGAAAGCTCCGCTGCTGAATCAAGTTGCAGAAAGACAAACAGAAATGAGGAAGAAAATTTGGGGAGGGGATAATTGGAAGAAAGATAGATAATGGAAGGGGGATAAGATGGAAGAAAGCTGGGGGGATTGGAAGAAAGCTCAGGGGGGATTGTGGGGAATAGGGAATAAGTGGAAGAAACTCAGGGGGGGATAAAAAGGGAAGAAAAGCAGGGGGGGGGGGGGGAAAAACAAAAAAAAAAGGGGGGGGAGCAAGGGAGAAAGCCTGGGGGGATAGAAAGCTGAGGAAGAAAGCAACGTGGGGGGGGTAAGTGAGGAAGAAAGCTGAGGGAATTAGGGAAGAAAAGAAAGGGGATAAACAAGGAAGAAAGTGAGGGTGGAGGTACATAAATGAGGAAGAAATTTAATAAGAAATAAAAAGAAGAAAAGCAAAAAGGGAAGAAAAAGAAGAAAGAAGAAAGGGGCGGAAGAAAGAAAATCAAAGAAAGATAAAAAAGCAAAGGGGGGCGGAAGAAAAGAAGAAAGCAAAGGGGGCGGAAGAAAAAGAAGAAAGCAAAGGGGGCGGAAGAAAAAGAAGAAAGCAAAACCCAAAAAAAGATAAACAGGGAAAAAGAAAAAAAAATAAAAAACATATGGGAAAAAAAGAAGAACACTAGTGGAAAGTGGAAAATATTGGGGGAGAGAAGAATTTAGCAAAGGGGTGGAAGAAGTGGATCACGCAAAATCAAATAAAGGAAAAGAGGACGTATGCAAGGGGGATAGGGAAAGAAAGGAAGAAAGGGGGATATAAGTCAGAAGCATTCAAAAAAAAAAAAAGGAAGAAAGCAAGAAAAATCTTCATGAGACTGGAGTCTCTGCCTTCAGCCAAACCCATGTCAGCAGTTGCAGAAAAACATGCCTCTTTCTCTCAGAAAGACATCACTGACAGTCTGCAACAGCGATGCAATGTAGCACTTAATTAGCAACAGTGTCTTTTCGGGTGGGAAGAGACATTAACTGAACCATTTTGTGACACTTAACATGCACGTGAGGCTTTCATGAAGCAGGCAATTTAGCTGATGATCACTCATGACTAATTTAAGATTTTTACCCGATGGAATTTTAGTCATTTTTTCTTCATGCTAAATGAAAAAATTGTAAAACAACTGAGAAATAAAAAATTCAGTAAGTGACTTATTTAAAATATCTCCACCCATGGCAAATGATCTATTGTGAGATTCAAATAATAGACACATATATATATTTATATTAAAAAAAATGCCCAAAATATAAAGCAGGCCATAAATTTTGCAAATTATGTGCTGAGGAGAAATTAGCCATAGCTTTATATGATCAACCTAACCAGCTATTAAACTCTAAAACTGAAATTCTCAATGTATGTAGACATAAAAAATCTTGGCTACTAAATTAGACGTTTTCCTGTTATTGACTTTCCACTGAGGATTTTTTTTTTTTTTTGTTGAATAAATATTTATCCCCCCCCCACTTAGGTTGTTTTTTTTTTTGTTTTTGTCACGTGGTATGATTTTAGCTATCACCTATAAATATGTGTTTCTCTTTGCCTCGTTAGCCAAACTTTCCCTGACGATCCGTTTAGGTGAAACCTAGGTAGGTTTGTCTGGCTCACTAGGTTTATATATATATATATATATATATATATATATATATATATATATATATATATATATATGTGTTTAAAACACTGATTTTACAATGTTAAATAAATAAAACAAAAAAAATTCTAGTGTTTAAAAACAGATCAATTGTAAATTGTTTTGCAAGAACGACCGACCTAGAAGGATAAAAAGAAAAGCCCTAGAAAGATCAGCTAAAATGAAAAAGAGATCACCTAAGGGTGGTAACTGAAGAGATACTATTTTTCACAAGAATCAAGAGTTTTTTTTGTATTTAAAAAAAAAAAAACAAAAAAAAAAACAAACACACACACTCCCTCCACAAAAGAGAACATTCATGTACATTTATTAATTTATCAAGGAGGAGATGCTGAAAAATTTTTCAGCCCAAATAACATATTCAAACATATGATATTTGGTGAAATTTTGAGTAGTTGATTGGGCCGAGATCTTATAAATGTATACATAACTGCCTACTTGTATTTGAGGATACCGTCTACAATTTTCTTAAAATAGTGGATGTGCAGGTGATGTAATAAATAATGGCCTGGAATGAAAAATCATAGAGGCGAGTTCAAATTCCATTTGGGTTCATTACATTTAGTTATGTAGAAATCTATCACCTTCCCCAGCTATGGGATAAACAACAGGATTTGTTATATATATATATATATATATATACATTTATGAAAAGATGCTTTTTATGTTTAACGTTCATTTTTTAAAGATACAAGTAAATGTTCTGTTTATAATAAACAGTATTAAATAACATTTAGAGGCCTGAATGTCAGAAAAAAGATAGAAAATATTCCCCTTAATGATTGGAACCTGCATCCTATACAGAACTGTCATTTACGCTGACGTGCCTACACTCGCAAATGTCGGTTGATAGATGCAGGTTTGAATCCTGTCAGGGATCTAATATTTTTTATGAAAAATTTCTCGATTCAGGCCGGTAAAGGTTATTTAATACTGTTTATTATAAACAGAGCATTTTTAAATACTTGTATCTATAAAAAGAATTTTAAACATAAAAATGTATTTAATAAAATGAATTGTCGGATTCTTTTTCCATTTCTTTATATATATATATATATATATATATATATATATAAAAAGAAATATAGTTTTAAGATGTGGTATATTTATGGGATAAAGTGCGCAATATCAGAGAGAGCGTGAGTAAATATAAAAGTGAACATAGAAGTCAACACTTAGAGGTGACAGGCTGTTTCATGCTAGATGCAATCAGTGACCTGATGATTGCATCTAGCATGAAACAGACTGTTGCCTCTAAGTGTTGACTTCTATGTTCACTTACCTTTTATATATATATATATATATATATATATATATATAAGGTAAGTGGTCAGGTTTGCCTTAGCAATGTATTCACTGTCAGACGGTGAACAGTTTTGTTTTGATGACACATTCTTTACATCATATTGTGAACATGTTCGCATTGGCAATGCATTTTTACATCAAATGGTGAAGAGGTTCACCTTAGCAATGCACTCATTAAGTCAAAAACATTTTGTATGCTTCAAGAGTATGATCCTCACTACAACAATGTTTGCAATGATTTTGATATTTTTATTGAGAGAAAAAAAAACATGACTTATAATTCTTCGCCCCCTCCCTCATCGCCAGTTAGCTGTTTCTCTTGCTTATTCTGATAATTGCTGTTAGGATGAAAACAGTCTTGCACTTCCACTCAAGGAAACGTGAGATTATTTTCCTTATAAGTAATTTTCCAAGATATTTTAGAAGTGCTGTTTTAAGAAAATGGAATTATGACTGCACATTCTGAATTCTGTAATTTCAAGCACCCCACCCAGATATAAAATGCTACAAAGAATGTTCTGGAAAGAAAAAACACAACTTGAAAATATTTACATTATTTGTATTATTCGGACTATCATCCTCATCTTTGTTGCCATATTTATTACAACGTTTCGGCCTTTCAGTATCTGTCTATATTTCTGAGATGAGGTATTATGTACACTATTTACATTATTCGGACTATTGTCCTCATCTTTGTCGCCATGTTTATTACAATGTTTCGGCCCTTCAGTATCTGTCTATATTTCTGAGATGAGGTATTATGTACATTATTTACATTATTCGGAGTATTGTCCTCATCTTTGTCGCTATGTTTAATGCCATGTTTAATAGATATCCGTTATCTCCTGTTAATTCCCCTCTCCAAGTTCTCCACTGCCTTAACCGGGTATTGAACTCACACTCTTTGGACCCTGTCACTGGATCTAACTAACACCTTTATCCACTATGCCATATGTCCTTGTAATCAATTCACCCAAAACAAGGTGATGAAGCCACTAAGATACATGGGACTACTGTCAGGGAAAGAATTTAGAAGGAATTGGAAACCCAATACTAAAGAGCAAACAAGGAATAAATCTATTCCTGATTGAAACACTGGTGAGGAGTGTGAACTGGGCGATTGTAGTACCTATCTACTCTTATTGAACAGTTAGGAAAGAGAAGTGAGGGACAGTCTGAAGTGAATGATGTGATGGTGGTTTAATGTTCATCACTGTCACTGGATTTAGTTGGTTTGCTCATTCACTTTGTACTAATGCCGTTGGAAAAGGTTTGAATTGATCCTCCTCCAGCTATGGGTTAAATAGTAGAGCAGACTAGGCTCTCTTACCTTGGATGCCAGTCAGTTGAGGTAAAAAGTAACACTCAATTTAAGAGCTGTCCTGGAGAGAAATGACTATCTTTCTCTAGACATACCCAACGATTGTAAATGGTTTACAAGATTCATTATAAGCTGCCATAAACTAGAATTTGATTTTATCAGCCACTCAAATCTCCACATCAACAATAAATTTCATATAACAAATTATTTATTTTGTATTCTCAGTTCAGGTGTTTGTTGACAATCAACTCCAACTGGTAAGGTAGGCCCAACAGCAGGTAGAACATACATAGGTTAGTACTAGGAACTATTCTGGCACAAAAAGGTGGATCCTACCTGACAAAGGATTTATCAATGATTTTGAGACAAAGTTACTGATGCCCAACTCAGCCATATACAAAGTATTTTTATTGCGTTCAAGCAAGTAACAGACTGTCACTGCTGGGTATTGACTTCAAGGTTCATTTATGCTAAAATGAATATATATATGTTTTTCTTAATGTCAGTCATTGATAATATTTCTTGTCAACTTCTTAGTTCTATTTTGCCGACAATTTTATTTTTAATCGTGGTGCTGTGATACTTTTGTATTCTGTTTTAATAATAAAATATGATCCCTTTTCTAAACATCATATATAAATATATAGATGTGTGTGTGTGTGTGTGTGTGTGTGTGTGTGTGTGTGTGCTATACCCAAATAAGGTTCACCCTCCAATAATTAACGGGTTAAATAAACATCAATGAAACATTTATTGTTAATGAGAGTAAATAACTTTCTACAATTGGTTATCAGTTTTAGAAAAATAAAACAGGGAACAAAATAATAATAGTGAACAATATTGGGAGATCAGCTGATTAAAAGAATCATCACACATGTTATGCTCTAATAATTGTCACAGAAAACCAAGCATAAAATTGGACATGACAGCCTTTGATTAGCAAGGAATAACCATGATGTTCCAGGATCAGATTATCTGAGGTCAACATACAAAATGGCTTTGGGAATGATAATAACGCTTTTATAAAATTACTGACATTACATTGTATTCTTAGATAAAGAGAGATTATCAAATATGATGGTGATTAGAGGGACATTCTAAAATAAAAGATTTTAGATCGAAAAAGAAATCAATTTTGGTACATAGTATCAAAATAATTTTCCAATCTTTGGACATAAAAACACAGAAATAAAAAAGCAGGGGAATTGGTATGCATTATGATAATTTACCCATGCTCACATGGACTCTCCCAGGTATAAATAGGAGCAGGTACTGCCTTTTAGAGAGGAAAATTTCTAGCAGTCAGCTCTGACAATCGGACTGAACATTCTTGCTGTAACACTCATTTGTACATGTTTGTATTACTGCTTTCTGTTAATATATTTATTTAAAACAATTCCTCTCTTTGTGTTTCTACTTCTGTGGCGGACATGAGACAGAACCTGGGACGAGCACAACTGGTCGCGACTTACCTTGTCCCCGCCAAAAAAGAGCCCGTATTTGCTTAGCATGTAAAGCTACTGCAGTTGAAATGAGGGAGAGAAAAAGCACTTACCGCTTCTGCCGTAATTCATCCTCGGCCAGATAACATAAAAAGAATGAGGGGGACTGGCATTGCATTTTTATGCAATAAGATGCAATGCATTATGGGACATGGACGCAATGAATTATGGGATCACATGAAGACGCAAGGGATTATGGGTACATGAACAACTATAAAAACAACTTTTTTTTTTCCCGAGTCGGGAGTTCTTCGAGGAACGTTCACGGTTGACGGCAAGAACGGGCAGTTAGTGTGATTTGGAGACAGAACTCAAGAAGGAACGACTCAAGTTTGAAATACCAGCTGGGAGAGCTTGAATTTACTCGCTGGTTACTGTTTTCTTCATTCGCCTCAACTTCTGGCCCTAACAAGGACACAACTGTATAAATGAAGAAAATTCTCAAATGGAAGACAAAGGAATGGTATCCAGAAAGGGCAGCCAGCTTATTTGCTTATAATTAGCAATACATAAATTATGATCTCTCCGCATTAATGCGCTTGAGAAAAACATCTCTTCTGTTCAATAACTCTAGATAATAGAGTGGGCTCTACAGCATAGGATAGCAGCCAGTCTAGTCCAAGGAGTACTTGACTGAAAACTGAAGAAGGCAATTAGAAACCACTCTGCAATCTTCCCCAAGGTGTCATGGCAATTCACAGATAAAGAAATGGAATCTGTGGAGAAGGCAATGGCAAACAACTCCAATATCTTTCTCTACAAGTCATAGCAATTCAAAGATAATAAATAAAAGGGATATGTGTAGAAGGCAACAGGAAACCACTGCTATCATTGTGAAGAAGTTATTGTTATTCACAAATGATGCAGAAAAGGAATGTGTGGAGAGCCATGATTACTTACATCCTGAAGGGATATAGCATTAAAAATATTACTATTACTACAAATATTCATGCTGGTATTATTAATAATGCTACATATTTAACTAATATGATTACTAATAATGAACACATTGTTAATATAACAAATATTAATCCAATTTACTTTGGAAAGGCTAAGAATCCACCATTTTTGCCTCCCCATTGCTATGGGTTATGTAGCAAGGTAGTCTGGACTCTTGAGAATGAGATTGTACTTCTCCAAGACTATCTTAAATTTTAATCCATAGGAATGGCAATAGGAAACCACTATCTTTCCCCCAAGACAACATGGCAATTCAGAGATAAAGAGAGCCATGACTGTGTACATACTGAGGAGACTAATACTTATAATCAACTAATATTGATGACATGACTAATACATTGCCCCTTAGGATAGGTTTGGCTCGATCTATATTCCTAGTGATGTAAAAAGATAAATTTGGTTTTCTTGCCATAAGTAACAGCCAGTCTAGGTAAAAGACTACTTGGAATTCAAATTCGTGAAGATGGCAAAAGGAAAACCATTCATTATCTTTCCCAAGAATCAATCCCAATTCATAGATATTAAAGAAAAGGGTAAACGAAATGAAGAGAACCATGATCATCTATGTTCAAAAGGGAAATGCCCCACCAAAAAAAGGTGGATAAAATTTAACATACCTGTAATAAAGAAAATGATATTTCATGCACACAAATTTCAATAAATTACCACCCATACCATAGTCCAGCTTTTTCTGACCGACTTCCTCATTTCTATGTCATTAGATTTCAGGAATAATGTCTTGCCTAGCTACTGCAATAAAACCAGTTAAACAAGTCACTGACTTTCTTAAGGTTTTGTAATAATCAAACAAGTAAAAAATGTTATACTGGGTGTCCCAAAAGTAATGCACAATTTGTCAAATAAATTTAATGATGCAATAAAAAAATTAACAGATCCAATAGACATATACAAAGCCTTATACATGTAGCTCAGTGGGACTCATCAAATTTAAACACATTGGGTAACGTAACAGGACAGACACACATGCTTCCTGATTAACTTCAATATGAAGGGTGGTAACTTTTTTGGTTACCCTATGCTTTAACATCAGATTCCATTTAAATAAAATACCATCAGATTCCTAATAACAATATGTCATTAGGATATAAAGCAATATATATATTACCATCACCGCCTTGACTTTTGTAAGAGATCCGAATGCGGAAGCCATATTGAAACTCCACAACAGTCCATCAACAGCAGCCATCAACAATCCTCGTATAGTCATACCTGTCCTTTGTTTGATGTTGTCCAACCAGTTTTTTCATTAGCATCCTCTCTTATGTCCACCTTCAATGGTACCTTGCATTATGGTCTTGCACTGGCTGTTGTGCCTTGTAACGCGTCTAAACCACACCATTTTTCTGTTTGACAGTGGTGAGAAGAGGTTCCTGGTGGCCCACAAAACTTTTCCACAAAAACTCATTAGATCACTAGAAAACAAATAAAAAGAATCTCATCTCCTAATTACAAATTGTACATGTGTCATCCATTGGTCTCATGATACCTTAGATTTGTGTCTAAAGAATTATGCTTTAGCTACTGATGGTAATATAGCATCTGTTGTACAGGCCCCACATGAGGGTGACAGTCTCAACTGCAATGAATACATCTGAAGACTCCTGATATCGTCTTGTTCACTTTCCATCGAGCCTGCTTCTCCCTAGTGGCAAACGTTCATTTTTCCACTCCTCACTCCAGCCTTCAGTGTAAATAACATCTCCAGCATCAGTGAACATTGATGACATCTTCCCATCTCTTGATGTCCATCACCTTCATATCCCTTTCTGCATACATCGTTGAAGCAAAGATGAGGTTGCCCTCTTGTGTTATGGCCACATACAGAAGGACTTTTGAAATCTTCCCATACTGTATACAGTGTACATATCCGAGTCAGCACTGTTGGAGAAGGGTGTATAGGCTGGGTAACACTATGGGTGAGAATTATGACATTGGTGACCTGGATGGATCAGTTGATGTCCAGAATATCTCTCAGACAGCATAGATGAAAGACGCTGTGGCATCTGTCTGGAGTAGGGGCTCCAAGACTCGCTGTTGTAAAGCATAGCCTATTGACTGAAATTTTATTGTTTGTAGTAAACTTTCCCAAACTCTGGAGGTCAGCCTGAAAAACATGGTGGCAGCTTGTTTATGGCATATTGATAAAAAGTAATATTTAAATAATCTGTTGATTACTCTATTGAAGATGTCTTATAACATTTTCCATGATATCTGCTAGTATACTTGAAAAACCTATATTTTTCTTATTATATAAATTCAAACAAATAATTTCTAAATAAATTTCCGGATATCTTATAGTGAGGGTCATGAATTTTAAAGTTTGACACTATTAAGGTTAACTGGTTCACTCATGAAAAATAAGGAAGCATTTTTTTTAAAAAAAACTTTAGCAGATTAGATTTCAGATAAAAATTGCCATATGGAAATCATACATGATGCCAAACCTCTTCTGAAATATCTAAACTGTCAGGTTGCATACAACTGATTTTTTCAGATCAAGAAAAATGTTTTATAAATATATATATATATATATATATATATATATATAAAGAAATATAGTATTAAAATGTGCTATATTTATGGGATGAAGTGCTCAATATCAGAGGCATAGACAAAATATACTAGTGAACATAGAAGTCATAAATGGGCGGCAACAGTGTTTCATGCTAGATGTTTTTGTGGATGACGATTTGGTCTAGCATGAAAAACTATATTCTCTAAGTGTTGACTTCTATGTTCACTTATATGGCACTAAATGAGTGAAGACCATCTTTCTTTGAAACTTATGGAACTGATGTTACAGAATCACAAACATAGAACGGTATCAAATAACAGAAACCACATCATTTGAGGATTTTCAAGTTTAGGAAAATATAAAATGGATATTTACTGAAAATAAATGACCATAAAAGATTCTGATGATTTCTCATATGCTCCAAACCAACCAAAATATCTGTGCCTATCAACCACAATGGGTTATTTAATGTTGACAAGATTTTTATTGCTGTTAATATTTTTTCATTCAAAAATGTATTGCTGCTAATATTTTTTTCATTCAAAAATATATAGAGATATTTTTGGTTTTAATCTGATATCAATACAGACTATGCTAAAAAACAGCCCCATAGAATACAAAATGCAATGAATCTGGCCAGTTTGAATCTGAAGTCCTAAACATGTCTTCTCCAGACACGGGAGTATCTCCATATTATATCTAAGACCTTTCTTTTTTGTTTCTCCTTACTTTCTTCTTTGCTATGCGTGTATATATATATATATATATATATATATAGGTGTGTTATTCTCCACATTGGACGTGTGTGTGTATATATATATATATATATATATATATATAATTTTGTGTATATCTGAATAGCATAAAAGTCTCTTTGAGAACAAAGTATGTCATTTTTTTCCACTCAGCTATTCAATTGTGTTGGTGTAGTAAGATGTTATATCATGGACATAATAATGCCCATAATGGGGGAAATGAAAATGGCAGAATAAATCTTTATTCCATAACTATCCCATTACACATATTTTAATATATTGTACAAAATGCTGCTGAAAGGTTTGGGGCAAACCAAGAAGCCCATAAAACAAAAGCACTCAAACAAAACAGCCAACTGACCGTCCAATGAACCAAGCCTTGTAACTTTTAATATTTCCAAAACCAAGCTAATAATGTTCCTGTGTCACTAAGCAAATACTGAATTTTTTCATGGTGAATCATTTCACTCTTATTGAATTTCCTTACCCTGAACATCTATTGGGACTCGCATTCTCCCCCCATCCCAGATCTCAAGTGGAACTCATATATACAATCCATTGCTAAAAGAATCTTGGAAAATTGTCAGTTCTTTGTGCCAGTACAGAAAGTACCAGACTCCATCTACCAAAATCTTTCTTTACAAGAGTCCTATCAGACCAAAAATGGAGTGTTGCTGCCATATTTGGGCTGGAGCTGCCCAATCCTCACTTTCCAACCTTGACTGAGTTTGGAATTATTTACACGGCCTTGTGGGTGATTAATTATTTTCCACCCTACAATCCATTTCTTACAGATGAAATGTTGCAAGCTGATCATTACTCTATTGCTATTAGACTTTTTCAGCTAACACACCTCAGGACACATCCACAGGGTTGGACCATCCTCATTCCCTTCGTATACCATTGGTAAGGAGGAAGTTCCACTCACACAGCTTCTTCCCTAAAGCCACTACATTTTAGAACAAACTCCCAAAAGGATGCTTTCTTGATCATGATAATCTTGACTAAGTCTAGGATCAACCACTATCTCCCTTACATATCCTCATAATCTACACTTTTTCTGACATCAATGCAAAAACCTCATTCAGTAACACTAACTTGAGTGACTATTGAGCCTTGTATTGCATGAATATTACAATCAGCATCAAATATGTGCTATGCATGATACATGCTTAGGCGATCATGTATCTTTCGATACATGACTGACGAGGCAGATTATTTCTCCGCAATAGGTTGCCATTTCTTTCTGCGGTAGACCAGTTGCCATCCAAGGCTATAGAACCAAGTCTGTTCTGCTATTTACCCATAGCTGGAGGATTAATACCCCCTCTCAAGGGTATTAGCATCTAAGTGAATGTAATGGATTCAACTGGAAAGTCAGTTATGTGCCATGCTTGATACATGTGTAGGTGATCATGTATCTTTCAATACATGTCTGATGAGGCAGATTTTTTTTCCCAACAGTAGGTTGCCATTTCTTTTTGTGGTATACCAGCTGCCATCCATGGCTACAGAACCTAGCATTTCCTGCTATTTACCCATAGCTGGGGGAAGAAGAAGAGTCATACCTTTCCTAAGGGTATTTGCACATAAGTGAATGTAATGGATTCGACTGGAATTTGAACTCGGCTCTCAGATTCTTCAATTCGAGCTGCTATTCATTACACCACCATGTCTCTTGTATTTAAATACAAAATTGTGGCACATGGCTGAAGGGTAAGTGGGCAAAGACTGGTACTCAGTAACTATCCTAGCCAGTCACAATCCTGACCCATTCATTCAATACAAGCAGTAAGAATAGTTATTTATTTGTACTTATGTATAAAATGTGGCACAAGGCCAAAAAGGGGATTGGGGAAGGACAGTCTTCTTCTGTCTTAAATCTAAACTTAGCTAGTCACAGACCCAGAACCAAACATACCAACAATATTCCAATCACCAAAACAACACATTCACTCCTACCTTTCTTACTACGTCCACCATAATACCTCAAATTCTCTATGAAATCCTAACTAGTCCCCATACGTACATTTCAAAGTCTGTGTGGGGAGGGGAATAATTTCAAAATACTTTCCCTTCCCGAATTTATAGGCAGAAAAAACACGAATGCATGCTGGGATTTTTCCCTAGCCAATAAAATAAGCCTGTTTTCAGTGACGTTTGAGACAGTACCAGTGGCAAGTCAGAATGTATTTATCCATCTGAACTTGCTCTTGTGTGTCGACTCCAATTCTTAGTTTATGAACTTTTTGCCATGTTACTGTTGCTTTGCCTTGCATATATTGTTTGCTTGTTTATATTATTTTTGGCCCAGTTCTTTTTTTTTTTCTTGTAATTGTTTTATGCAAGCTTTGTCAAATCTGTTTGTTGGACAGTTCTGCAATATATTTATTTTTATTTAATGATGGCCACTCATTCCACCCTAAAACCATTACATTTCAGAATAAACAATGCTTTCTTGATCATGACGGTCTTAACCTTTTCAAGTCTAGAATCAACCATTATCTACCCTACATATCCTCATAAACAGCACTTTCTCCTCTTACATCAATGCAACAACCTCATCCAGTAACTGCTGAGTGGCTGCTGAACCTTGTATTGCATGAAGATTTGCCAAAATAAAAAAATAAAAAAATGAATATGATGTAACCTAGGAAAAGGTTACTGAATAAGATCAACCAAAACGATGGTTGGAAATGGAATGGTAATCTTTATAACATTAACAGCATACAAGATTCGCCAGCAGCATGTAATAAGTAATCAACTGCTAGTGGTGAATCCCCCCCCGCCACCAGACAGTATATTCCACCGTATTTATGATGATTGGAACATACCCATTATAGTCCATAGGTAGGAATGGGACATACCCATTATAGTCCATAGGTAGGGTATAATAGAATCTAAATAGAATAAGGATGTTTTCTAAGTATAGCTTAGATGTGACAGTTGGCTGAAAGCGTGAGGGCACCCAGTGAGGATCGAACTCACTATTCAGTCAAAATTGATCGAGCAAGAAAAGAATCCTAAGTATAGCTTAGATGTGAAAGCGTGAGGGCACCCAGTGAGGGTCGAACTCACTATTCAGTCAAAAGGGATCTAAAAAGAAAAGAATCAAAATTGAATAGGATTTGGTCAAATATTGTGCAGTGTGTGGGGGCAGAGAAGTTTTTAGTATTTCTTTGTATATTTATAAAACAGCATTAGTATTTGCCTGACTAACAAACTCCTACTCCAAAACTCCAAGTTCACTGGTTGAAAAATGATATAGAAAAATGGAAAATAAAATGTTAAGTGAAATTCTCACATTGCTAGAGAACTTTACTGTCATCTAACCGTGATAGATGGAGTAAGGGACAAATGTGGAGGACTAAAAAGAAAATAAATAAATAAAAGGGGGTTGAATAGCAAACGTTCTTTAGGCAAGTCAGAATTTAGGGAAAGAAAATCTCGGAGCTTGAGACAGATGACAAATTCTTAGAAGCACAAAATTCTTTTTCTAAACCTGTTATATCAACATGCCATGATCATAGAGTATTTACTAGATCATGGGGTTTGTAACAGCAAATACCATCTGCTCAAAAACAAACATCAGCAAAACAGTTGTTAAAAAAAAGTTAGAAAATTAAAGGGAGATAACTTTTATATCTGACTATTGCCTTTTTAAATTATGTATCATTTAAAATATTTTTTTTTATTTATGATAAAAAATAATCGACAAGTTATTTTTGATATCTGTCTATATTTCTGAGATGAGGTATTATGTACACTATTTACATTATTCGGACTATTGTCCTCATCTTTGTGACAGTGGATAAAGGCATTTAGTTAGATCCCATGACAGGACCCAAAGAGTGTGAGTTCAATACCCAGTTAAGGTGGTGGAGAACTTGGAGAGGGGAATTAACAGGAGATAACTGACATCCATTAAACATGGCACGTGGAACTGGAGCAATCTACCCCAGTGAGTGAAATAAAGGGTTCAGTTTGACATTCCAGCCACTTGAAGAAGGCTGGAGTGTACAACGGGCAAAATGTAATAAATATAGTGACAAAGATGAGGACAATAGTCTGAATAATGTAAAAAGTTATTTTTGTTTAAGATTTTTAATGTTGAAATCAGTTCAATCCAGGAAGTCTTTTTTTTTCTTTCTACAAGCAATGAAAATCAAAGTAAAAATCAATTAAAATGTAAATATTAATATAAAAAAAAAATAAAAAGAGTTTGAATTATTGGTTGAAAGCTTAAAAAAAAAATTGCTTCTCCCTTACTCGCAAATCTACTTCCTCCTCTTTCATAACCTTTCTCCTATGAAATGAACAAAATCCCCGACACCTATTTTCTGTTGAGTTTTATAGTTTTCCTTCCTTCCCATAATTTGAATTTCAAACTGAACCCTTGAAGAGGCATGGCACGGGGAACTAGAAAAATCTACCTCAGTGGATGAAATAAAGAGTTTGGTTCAAAATTCGAATCACCTGAAGAAGGCCGGAGTGTATAACGGCCAAAACATTGTGAATATGGCAATGAAGATAAGGATAACAGTCTGAATAATGTAAATAATGCAAGTAATCATAATATCTCATCACAGAGATATAGAGGCCAAAACGTTGTGAATATGGCAATGAAGATGAGGATAACATTCCAAAACATGCAAATAATGCAAGTAATCATGATACCTCATCTCAGAGATATAGACAGAGATATAGAGAGATACAGACATAAAGGCTGGAGCATACAACAGCCGAAACGTTGTGAATATGGCAATGAAGATGAGGATAAGAGTGTGAATAATGTAAATAATGCAAGTAATCATAATACCTCATCTCAGAGATATAGACTGGTAAAAAATAAAAAGTATAGATGTTTTTTGGTGAACCAACAAGGTCCATCATGATAGAATTTTGCTGACACAAAGTGTGCCTCAGATACCAACCAGGTGAAAGATGCGCTCTCATTAAGATACGTCAATGGGCCACATTCTCTTTCATCAAGCCAAGCTCCTCAATCACATCGAATTGCATGAACCTACTCACTGAAATTTGATATGCGTTTTTTTTCAACAAGGGCCAAAAGAAAACTTTCAGAATGTGTCAGCAGTCACAATCGAAGGTGCACTTTTTGTGAGGCAAACAGCAGACCCATACCTCATCAAAATACACACTTCTAAATGCTGATATTTTTTTCTTGGCAACATCTTTGCAGAATCTGTTATTGTCATCATCTTCTGCACAAATGTAGAAGAGAAAATATAGTTATAATGCCAGTGGATCTCTATATCGAGCATTCGTAGATGTCCTTCAGAGCAATGGAAGTAATTACTTTATCTGGTGCTAGGAAAATTGGCACATGGCGTCATATGAGACAATTTTACATTCTAATCTATCTTGCACTTTTATAAGTCTACTATTGAATATTGGGTCTGGTGCTTCTATGTATCTAGAGATTCTTGACAAATTTCAAAGCATGATCTTTTTTTATCATTTCACCCCAAGCAAGGAAATAAAGCCACTAAGATGCAAGGGGTTACTGAGTATTAGAGAATCTGAGGAAAAAAAAAAATGCACACTCTTAATGAGTGAGAACAATAAAAGAACAAGAATTAAGACAAGATAATGATTGATATTGCATTTAAATTTTTGAAGTTGGAGTTACAGTGTTTTGTAAATAAGCATTCCCAATGCAAGGGGGATAACCAGAAATGGTAAGTTGCAAAAATGGTGTTAATGTTTGTCAACTCAAATGCATTTTTAAAAAATTGCTACTGTATTCGTACAAAATCAGTCTAAACTTGAATGCAGCCATCCTCATGACAAAGGGTTTGAGTGTAATTACCTTGATAAAAAAATAAATGTTGATCATGCCAGATGGTATACACTGAAACTGTAACTACGATGTGCTCAACACAGTTGCAGTATAAACCATTGCAGGGTTCTGTGGGTGCTGAACAAACACAAATGGGCCTGAGCAGGTGTCTACAACTGGGATTGGCTAACTGCTCTAACAGATGTTTATGCTGGGAGATGATAAAATCTCTCTCAAATACTCTATGTCTATAAAGTGGAAGCAGCAACAGGAGACCATATTTTCCTACAAGAGTCACAACAATACACAGTTGATAAACACTAAAAGGAAGCTGTGGAGAGTAATGATTGCCTACAATCTAGAAAGGAACTTATACAGGAGAATATGTTTCGAGGAGAGAAGAGTCAACTGAAAAATGAACATTACCAAAATGTAATCTCTCACCAAGATGTCTTCCTCAAGTGAAAGATTGCAGGTTTCTAATCAAAATTTTTCTTTTGATCAAGTCGATGGGATGGTCTTTCAATAGTCATAGGAAGCAGCAATTAAAAACTTTCTTCTGTGTTTGA
>CAHIKZ030001317.1:250000-262500 GCA_903632075.3 Acanthosepion pharaonis
CAAAAAAAAAAAAAAAAAAAAAAAATGTGACTTGCAGTAAAGTGTGGGTAATTTGGCTAGTCTAATATAAAAATTTCTTTTTTCTATAGAAAATCACAAAGGATTTTCTACTCAACTTTTTAGCTTAATGAAATAGGCGAGAAGAAATTTTTTTTTTTTTACTTTGATAGTTGCACGTTTTGAAATGATTTTACAAGAATGAATGATTTATTTAGTATTACTTCTGCAAAGGGATAGCAATGGCACAGGTCTATCACATATTTACTCATCACTCCCACCATCCGTGTAAAGAAGGCTAGACAACAGAATGGCTTTTTTGACTTATTTTTATATCTTTTCTGAGGTTGTTCTTCTTCCAGACATGTGTTTGCCAAAGATTTTGTTTACCTTAGCTGTTCCATTCTCTTACCTCTTATTTTGTCCAATTTGATTGGAGAGGATATGACACCACCAAAGTAGGCTGAAGACCTGACATAACTTTCAAGTTTGTTCTGCTCATAGAGATGGAGTGGGGGGGGGTAGATGATACTCCTGTTGAGGTAAAGGTTGGAATATTTGTAGTTTTTGTGTGGGCCCATAGCCACTAGAGATTAAACAGGTTTCTAGATATTGGCTTTGTCCTCTATTTTTGCGGTTTGTTGCAACATC
Source organism: Acanthosepion pharaonis (assembly GCA_903632075.3). NCBI lineage: Eukaryota > Metazoa > Mollusca > Cephalopoda > Sepiida > Sepiidae > Acanthosepion > Acanthosepion pharaonis. The sequence goes on from CAHIKZ030001317.1 coordinate 250,649, forward strand.
CTGCTAAAAAGACATTGAAAACGAAACGGGAGACAGGACATGACACTGCTTCACAACATGTCAGCGTTCCATACTGTGTGCACAATACAGGAAACTAGATCAATAAATCTGTAAACTGACATATCAACTGAATTTTGAGACTTTCATATTTTCAGGCCGCACATAACACACACACACAAAAAAATGAAAAAAAAAACAAACCAAAAACTAAATGCATAACAAAACCAAACAATACCTACTAGACGTACACACACTTACGTATACATATTATCATCTGAATTCCACATAGACAAACTAGAATTATTATTATACACTTACACACATGAAGCAATATTTACCGTTTTTCAGTTAGGCTTGCTTGGAATCCATTAATTTCTTGGAATTTCAATCTCTATGAGGAGAACAAACTTAAAAATTATGTGAGGTCTTCAACCTACTTTGGTGGGGTCATATCCTCTGACATCAAATTCGTCAAAGTCTCTCCCTAAGTTCAAAAGGCTTTAAATTATACAAACGTTTGTTTGTATGCTATCCTCTTGTTCTACATAGACAAACTAGAATTTTTATACACTTACACACACAAAGCAATATTTAAATTTTTTTTTTAAACAAAGGCTTGGAATCCATTAATTTCTTGAAACTGGATGGATGTGTCATCTCTTCCTAAATTCTGAACACTACAAACTAACATTTGTTTAACAAGTCAAATGCATGTGAAACATGATTAACCAAAAGGAAAATCAAACAGAAAAATAAAATACCAGAATCTTTCAGTATCTCTGAAATGAGGTATTATGTACACTATTTACATTATTCAGACTATTAGAAGGTTGGAATGCTTAAACTGAATGAAATTAAATTAATTTAAAGTGTCCAATGGCTGAGACGTTGTACTAAATAAAACAAATAAAGATGAGGACAATAGGCTTTAATAATGTAAATAGTGTGTTAAGTGAATAATCTATTACATTATTTGGACTATTTTCCCATCTTTTTCATTATATTATATGAAATATTTTTGCAAATCCTCAAATTACAAGTGTTTGAATTTTGAACCCTTTTTTTCAAATTGGGGAAGACTGTTATGTAGTCACATGCCATGTTTAATGGATGTCAGTTATCAATTGGTTTTCCTGAAAAAATTTCCCTTGAAATTAAAGGTATTGAACTCACACTCTTTTTTTTGGGGTCCTGTCACTAGATCTAGCCTTTATCCACTGTGCTATGTGTACAGGTTAAGGTATTTTTAGACATAAGATTTGTTTTGTAGTCTATCATAACAGAATTATAATTCTTGAATTGTTCTTATTTACAAGATCAGATTCTTTTCTTTTACCACTTCAAAAATTAGGAAGAGGCAGCATTCTAGTCATTACTAAAAAAGTTGAAGAGTAATGTCCTTTTTAAATTTGATCTGATGTTTTAAAAACAATCAGATTATCTTAAATATCCTCATTTATATAGTTATAATATATATAAAATAAACGTCTCGTTCTGGAAGTTTGGGTGCTGTGAGAACAGACAAAAATGTTGACATTAATCACTTTGTGCAGAAGGTCACACAGTTTGTCACTAGAAAGAAAAAAAAAATAGTTTTCTGAAGATTGGTTGGTTGGTTTATTTTGTTTAGTGGTGTATCAACATCTCTATGGGTCATTTAATGCTGAAATCTAAATATTTTGAATGTAATTGTATGCCTTCAACTATAGATAAAATGTATTGCTGGTAATTCTACCATAAAAATGTAGCCTCGGTCATTTCTTTATCTGTTTTTAGGAAAATGTATTTTGTTTTTTGTTAGGGTGTTCATTGTTTTGCCAAATAGATTAGCTACCATATTATATATCAACCGACAATGTGGTATTTTTGACCAAAATGAAAAGCAATTAATTTTTTTTAATATCACAGAGTCTGAAAAATCTCCGAAGTTGAAATCACAGTGAAAAGGCTGGATTTATCAACATAGGAAACACTAAGTTTTCTGGAAGAAAATGGAAGCAAAAAAGTTTTGAAATTGATGAGAATACTTAAACAACATCCTTTCTCAAATATAAAGAAAATGAAATGAGGAATTTTAGTTCATAGCAAGGACAAAAAGTAAAAACCAAAAAAAAAACAACTCAAATGGACATTCATTAAAATGTCATAAAATTATAATGGAAGAATATTACCAAATTTTAAATTTTTTATTATTTCTTTAGGTTAATGTTCCTTTCTTCACTTTTCCAAAAAATATTTATTAACAACATCTTAAAATATAAATATAATATATATATATATATAATATGTTTGAAATTTATATATATATATATATTTATATATTTTTATTTTTAATATAAATATATATATATATTTAATATATATAATATAAAATGTATATTATTATATATATATATTTTATATTTGAAAATACATATATATACCCTTATAAACCATGGAAACGTGATTTTAGCTGTGTCTTTAAAACCCAGTAATTTTTAAAAGTTACTCCAAAATTCGCTTGAGGATGAAATGGAACTAATGTCTTTTAATTTAATTGCAAAATTAAATTCGTGGCTTTTAGCTTTCTATTTTTGAAACATGGTTAGAACTGTGTGAAAAAAAAAACATATTTTAAATCAATTAATTTATAATATTAATATATATAAATTTACATTGAGCACTATTTTGTAAAAATAAAAAATATCTATAAGAACACCGGATTATATATATTTACTGTCTTTTCTTTTATTTATATATAATATATATATATATATATATATATATATATATATATAAACATATATTTAAATATAATGATATATTTAGGAGAAATAACGATATTTTAATATTATGAAAGTAAATTAAATTGATTTAAAAAAGAAATTTTATTTGGTATAAAATTAGAAAAAAAACTAGATTGATAGATAGATTTTTTTTAAAAATTTTGGAAAGATAAACAAAAAAAATTTATAACTGAATAGATAGATGTTTATTATATATATATGAAAAATTGTCCTGTATTTTCTTTATATTTTTTTTTAAAAGTTTTATGAAAAAAATCACATTAAAATAACATTTCACAGCCCTTAAAATTTTTCATAGTCTAAAATAACTATTACATTTTATAAACAAAATTAAATATTATTTTAAATTCCCAAATTTCTTTTTTAGGCAATAAAATTTATATAAGATGACTAATTTTTTATGACAAATAAAAAAAAACTTATATTTTTTGACATTTTTAAAAATTTTTTCAAACAAAAAGAAAAACAAATAAAGAAATATCAAATTACAAAATCCAAATTTTAGAAATTTCTGCATAAATTTTTTCTTTAAAAATTAAATTTTTATTTATTTTAAAAAAAAAAAAAAGATTATCAATGGATGATTAAATGCATAAAATTAACGACATATAAATAATTGGTTTTTTATAAAAATCTTGTTTCATCATTTTTGGTTTGAATGAAGAATTTTCACGAAAAACAATTGAAAAAATTCTCAGTTTTCAAGGAAGACATTCAAATAATGGAACAAATAAAAAAATATTCAAATATTTAAATATATATATATATGAAAAACAATTTAAAAAAAATTTTTTTAATATGAATGAATAATTCTGATTTTTTTTAAGATTGAGGTCAGTAGATACCGGAATTTAGAAACTTTCTGTAAAATGAACAGTAACCTAAAAAATTATTTTTTAAAATATCCAATTCAAACAAATTTTTTCATATTAAAAATCTTAAGAAATATCAAAATATTATTATTAATTTTATAAAGGCATTCCTATTTTTCTTAATAACTTTTTTATATGCCAATATTTATATATATATATATATAAATATATATATATTTATACACACACTACAAAGTTTATTGCTATATGGAAATTTTGCCAATGTTTTTTGTTTTAGGGTTTTTAGGTTAGAATAAAAAGACAAATTTTTTATTGATAGAAAAAATTGGAATAAAGGATAAGAAACTATAAATTAAATTATTACAGATCATTAACAAAAAGAGCTACAAATGCTTGAACTTTTTTTGTTATATAACAATCGATATTTTGTATTTTTTTATTTGAAAATCAGTCCTGGAATAAAAAAAGTTTTTGAATATATTTTTTTTATTTTAAATTATAAACAATTACAATATATTATTTAAAACAATATATTAATTAAATAATTTATTTATAATAATATAAATATATATTTATATGATATAAATGTTTGTTTCAAATAAAATATGAAAAAAAATAATATTTAAAAAAAACTTTCAGTTTTGTAAAATTTTTTTATCAAAAATTTTCACACAAGTAAAATAAATAATATTTATATAAAATTTAAGTTGACAATATACAACTTAATGGACAATTATATCAAAACATTCAAATTCTGGAAAACATTTTTAAGGGTAAAGTTACAAAAACGTGTGGGGTTTCTTGAAATAAGGACAAATTTAAAAAAAATAAGATAAAATCTAAATCAAATTCCTTTGTTTGCCAAATGTTTTTTTAACAAAAAGATTTATTAGTCTGAATAAACTGATAATATATATATATATATATATTCAACAAATATTAACATCCATTCCAACTTACGAATTTTTAAAAAAAATGTAAACATGAAAATTAATAAAATATAGTGAATTGTTAAAGTTTCAAAAGAAAATGAATGTCAGATGGGCATCCCAAAAATTTATTTTTTAGTAAAAATATGTAAAATATGGTTTTACCAAAGAGATGACATTATGTAAATCTATGAAATCATTTTTTAGAGAATCCAAAAGGTGAAAAGAAAAAATGATATTTGAAATTTGTATTTTTCTAAATGTACCGGTTTACACAAATTCAAATTATATAATCTTAATAAAGCTCTGTAAATTAATTTATATAAAATATTTGTAATTTATTAAAATACTGAAATTTTGTAAAAAGTATTTGATTTTCTATTAATTGAATATTCAGAAAAGTTCAGTCTTTTTCTTTTTTTAAACTCTGAATAGTTTGGAAGATCATAAAAATGAACATAAAAAATAGAATCTCCAAAAAAAGATATTCTTTTGATTTTCTTTTGAAAAAAAACTTTTGAAAAAAGCCTGGAATATGGGTTTTTCCCATTAAAATTGTCAGTTTAGGAAAAGTTTCCAAGACAAACCATGTTTCCCTTCATTTGAGGTTGTTACAATGACCTTTCATTTCTGCAAATATTTTTTTTTAATTTGATATATTAGCCATATATTTTATCCAATTATATCCTGAAAATATTGATACATTGACCCAAGCGGATTAAGTAAAATTCTATAAAAAGAAATAATCCAAGATTATACAAACACATGAATAAAATTTGAATTTTTTAAATATCATGACTTTTTGAAATTCTAAATTTCATTTTTTATAAAAAATTATTTATCCATATTCAGAACATGAATAAATATGATCATTTTTAACAATTTCAAAAATTTCAATTTTATATCTTTCACATTCTGACACATCACACATTTATTATCTATATCCAGTGTGTTCTAATTCAAAAAAAAGAATACATAAATAAAAGATTCAAAATAATAAAAAAAAAAAAAAATATAAATACTAATTTTATAACTAATCACAAAAAAAATACAATAAAATCAATAGACACCAAATTTTTTTAAATAATAATCAAAACTTGTAGATTCAAGTTACAGTGAAATTATTATTTATATATATATATATATATTATTAGAAATAAAAAAATATATATATATAATTTAAATGTGCTGAACAAAAAAAATATTCCAGTTATAATTTTTTACATTAAGAATAAATTCAAACGAATCATCCATTTTTCATTGAAAAAAAAAAAACATTCAAAAATTATATTAAAATTCTGGGAAGACACAAATTTTAAAACATTTTTTATCCTCTTTGGGAAAGATATATCTATATAATTCTAATAGTAACAATTATATATTTTAAGAAATTAACAATTAAAACCCGAATGACTGATTTCAATTATATTAAATTGAAAATGTTTAATTTTCATATAGAACAATTCTTAAAGCTTTTGAAGAATGAATTTTAGTAAATTACTGAAAGGGAAGACTATTGTAATTCTAGGAAGAATTTAAAAAAATTTTACAAAATTATAGACTTAAAAAAGAAAAAAATTCATTTTAAAAAAAAATATATTTGCAAACCACCAAAAAAATTTGAATAATAATTACACCCAGTAAATGAGATGACATCCGATTTTATATATTTAATAATATGAATAAATAAAAAAGATAACAAAAGATTTGTGGATTCCAGATTTAATTTGAAACAGAGAAAATGTTCTTGAGGAAAATAATTTCATTATATTTTTTCTTAATTTTTTTTAAAAAAGGGGGGGAATAGAAGCTTTTTGATTTATTCTTTGAACCATACTGGAAACCATCAAAGATAAAATATGGTGATATATGGAGTTGAGATTCAACAAAGAAGTTAAACCTTTTTTTTAGGACATTTTCATTTTTCCTATAATTTTTGAATGTTCATCAAAAAACTTTGTTAAAAACATTTTTCATTGGAAAACAAAAAGGTATTTTAAGAGAATTAATTCTTTAAAATATATATATATAATTAAATAAATATATCTATATATATATTTATATATGTTTTGCCATAAAACTTCATTAATTTAATTATTTAAAATGTATAAAATTTCTGATACCATGTAATAAATACTAAGGAAATTATTGTTTTTTTTGGTTTGGTTTATTTTGTTTTACTGCATATCAACCTCAATAGGTTATTTAATGCCGACATATTTTTATTGCTGGTAATATTTTTTTTTAAAAAATCTATTGAATGGGAATATTTTTCCTTGAAGAAATCTATATTGGTCATTTTTTTTTCAAAGAATGTATAGCTTTTATATTGTTAGTTTTTTTTTTTAAAATATTGCTGATAATAATTTTTCCTTCAAAATTATTGTTGGTAATAATTTTTTTATTACAAAGTATTTCTGGTATTAAAACCTATTTTTACACAAGTTTGGGTGTCAACTATTTGCCCATAGCTGGGACCCTAACAGATGCTACCACCCCTGGTCAAGGGGCGGACCTGGGAACACCAGCAATTAAGAGATGGTTTTTTCTCCAAAACCTCCTGAAAGGCCTTCCTGATGGACGTAGTTTATCATCTTACCCAGGACGGATGTAGTTTATCATCATACCCAGGACATGGATGCAACAAAAATCACAGGATGGAAAATGTGGTTTGATTTTAGTTTGGTTTATTTTGGATTTTAAATAGGTTTGAACTCTACATGAATCATCGGGATCAAGGTTCTAAGTTAGGAAACCAGATGAATATGGGCCTCCCCTTTAGTTTACAGGGGAATAAAGTATTTGAATTTTCAAAAAAATTCTAATTTTCTAGGTTCTTGATTTTTCCCCCATTCCATTCATTATAATAATAATTTAAAACATATTTTTTATATTAAATTTTATATCCCATAAAAATAAAAATTGATAAGTTGAGGGATGAAAAATTTTATTTTTTCAAAAATTTTTATAAAAGATTTTTCCTAGGGCTAAAAAAAATTTGTAACCAAAAAAAACTTATTTAAAAAATTTTGAATATTGAAAATTTTATAACATAATTATAGATTGCAAAAATTTAATTTAAATATGTGTTTTGAATAATTAGTTTTATTAACAAAACCGATGAAGTGAATATTTAATACAGTTAATTATAAAAAAGAACATATCAGTTTAAATATTTATATCTATAAAAAAAATTATACAATAATAAAATGTCTTAAAATGATTGCAAAAATACTTAGTCATATTTTTAAAATATATATATATAAATAAATAAATAAAAAGGCAGGATGTGTGTGTGTGTAACAAATGCATGGCCACAATTTTCAACGGATTTGCACCAAAATTTACATGCACATGCTCCAAGTTAGTGGGAAGGCCAAGACCAACTTTGCATTTCCCAACTCCCATCGATAGTGGAAATAATTTTTTCATGCTTCTACGGCAGTTTTCATGTAGTTTTTGTCCATTTTGTACTCGCCAGAGTGAGAACCTTGAGCTGGCTGCCATGAATAGGCAGTAAGATTCTATTGGCCAGCATGAGAGCCAACAGCTGACTGACACGAATGTTAACTAGCATGCAAAAAAAAAAATTGATAGCTGCATTCATCACAAGTGGGAAAAATTTAAATCTGCATGGCACTTTACTCCAATTGGCTCATTCGCTTGCTTAAACTCAGCGTTGATTTTGATTCCGCAGAACTGGGTTGGGTGTGAAAAAAGTATTTGTTGTTAACATTCTTTTTTCATTCGGTTTTTCCAGTTATGAGTTTTTTTAAAGCTGATCGTTTTGTGTTCATTTTGTTTAGTTCTTTTTTTTCGTAACAGATTTAATGTTTAGTATAGAGCTTAGAAAAAAATTTGCAGTGTGAGATAGGCAAGAAGTAAGGCATGTAGCAACATCAGCACGGCAAAGGGCACTCCTTTAAAGGCAAGGAAGGGCAAAAATATTTTAAGTCAAGTGATAGCGATTGCTGTATGAGTCGTACGATTTTTTGAATCAAGCACGAGGCAACGCCGGGCCATGCTGCTAGTATATATAGAGTTTATATACATATATATAATAGTTTGTGAATTTAAATATAGGCAGAAAAATCTTTGAATTTTTTATTAAATTTGATTTACAAATGTAAAAATGAGTAAAATTTTGAAAAAATTTTCTGGTGTTTATATTAAAAAATTATTCTGGACAAACTTTTAAATATGTTGTGTTTCTGTCTATAAAAGAGGATTTATTATTCATTAACATTAAATTTTAAACCCCAAAGTACTTTAAAAAACAATATTTATTAATTCCAGTGTTGTAACTGAAAAACGAAAAAAGGTTTTTGTTGAACTGTTTTTTGCATTTTAATTCAATTCATTGAATTTTTTCATAGGTAATTTTTTTTTCAAAAATTTTAGATATTTTGACATATAAACAAAGTTTTGGCACCAAGAAAAGTCTTTTTCAGTGAGTGAAATAAAGGGTTCAGTCCTCAAAATTCCAATCAGTTGAAAAAATCAGAAAAAACATTTAAAATTTGTTCTAAATTTGAGTAAAAACAAAAGGATAAACTTTACAAAAATAAGATACATAAAATTTTGTTGAAAAGTCAACCATAAATCAGGATATTATTAAGGATGATTTTTATTTTTAAAGTTTTGAATTTTTTTAAATTTGTAATCAAGCTTATTTCAATAATTTTTTAAGAATAAAACTGCAAATTTTATTTGAACTGCTAAAATACAATTTTTTGGAAATATTTTAAAAATCATAAATCTTTTCAGAAAAAAAAATTCTGTTTTCATTTTAAAAAAAACAGTAGATTCAAAAAAAAAATTTTGATTTGACGCAGCTTATATGAAAAAAAATCAAATCAATAAGAAGAAATTTAATATAAAAAATTACACTGTGTTTCATATATATTAAAAACACTATAAAGAACACAAGAAAATTCAATAAAAAGTTTTCAAAAGTAATTATTAAGTCTTTAAAAATTAAATATTAATGATTAAATTCAGGTTTTTTCAAACTATTTGAAAGTATAAATACTTAGTCTTATTTAAGGATAAATCTATTGAATTATTAATAAATGTAATTTATTTATTAAACACTATTTAATAAATAAAAATGGTGCATCCATTTGAAATGCTAATAACATTTGAAGTAATAAAAATTTTATAAAATTTAATCCCTGAAATTTTGAGAAAAATTTAATAGATGGCATAAATGGACATCTGTAATTAGGTATTTTTCAATATGACAATAAATATTTTATTTTGGTTTTGAAATGGATTTAAATTAAAAAAAAAAAAAAAAAAACATAGAAAAATAAAGGCTTTATGCAACACAAACATACACAAAATGTTGATTTTTAACAATTTTAGTAAGAGGAGAAAGTGTTTGATTTTTAATTTAAAATTACATGGCATATTAAACAATTTTTATTTTTAACCATTTTTGATTTTGAAAACAGAAATACAGAAATGAGTCATAAAAGCAGAGAGAGTTTTGTGGGGGTGGAGAATAAAATTTTACGAAGAAAAAAAATTCTTTTCTACTATTTGAATTAAAAAAAAAAAAAAAAAAAAAAAAAAAGGAACAAAAACGTAATTACCATTTTTATATATACAATAAATAATAGCAATTTTAACATTTTTACATTTAAATGGTTATTTTTAGTTGATTAATGTTATTTAAAATGAGTAAACAATTTTTTTTTTTAAATTTAAAATGAATTATCATTTACCAACCTGAATATACATTTTAATTTTATTTACAAAAAAAAAAAAAATAAAATAAAAAAAAAAATACAAATAAAAATAAAAATAAGTTGTAGTATATTTTTTTTGAAAAAATCTTCAAATAAATCAGGCGGAAAGATTTTAATAAATAGACAATTAAAAAAATAAAAAAATGAATTTTACTTAAATATGGGTATCCACTAAAAATCTTTTTGATTGAAAAAATTATTAGAATTAATAAAGAAAAATTTTTTTTTTCAGAAAATTTCCATATATTAAAAAAACAATTATTCAGAAAGAAAGTGGTTGCCAAATTCATTTTGCCAAATCATCAGGATTATGATTAAAAATGAAAATTTTTAAGTTTTAAAAAATTTTGTAATTTAAATAAAGTTTTTTTTTTAAAAAGGTTTGGAAATTTAAGATTTAAATTTTTCTTTATTATTTTTTAAGATACTTGATTATTCAGTTTTTTTATTCTTTTTGTTCTTTTTTTTCATATTCAATTCAAAATTATTTTAAAAAAAAACAAATTACATTAAATTTGGTTACAAATTTTTTTTTATATTTTTTTTTAATTTAAGATATTGGCTTGTTTATTTGCAAATCAAAATTCAAGTATTTTTAATTCTAATATCCTTTTTTATATTTATAAGATTTAATTATTAATAAACAAAAAGTTAATTTATATAAAAACAAATATTCATACAAAATATAAATTATCAAGTTCAAAAGATAAAAAAATTTGAAATTTTTTTTAACTTAAATTTTAAAAAAATTAAGAAACATCAATAATTAATTTTATTGAATTTAAAATCCTTTAGTATTGACAAAATTATAAACAAAAATTTTTAAATTTTATTAAAAATAAATATTCTTTTGATGGTTATAAAAACCATATGGTATAAAATTGTATAATGTGAAAAAAATTTCTTTTTGGTAAAATTCATTTTATCAAAAAAAAAAAAAAAAAAAAAAAAAAAAACATTTTTATTAGCTTTTTTTAAAAAATAAAAAAAAAAAAAACAAGGATCCTAACATTCAAATGATTAATTTTTAATGCATTCTTTAAAAAAAGAAATTGACCATTGGCCAAAAAGAATTTAAAATTTTATTTCATTAACTTCAATAATTTCTTTTTTATATGAATGATTCATTGTAATATAAATTAAACTGCAATCAATATTTGATATATAAAAAATAGAAATATTTGAGGAAATTTATTTCTAGAGAGACTTTGAAATTGACAGAAAAGGAAAAAAAAAAATGTAAATTCATTTTTAGAAAAATGTTAAATTTCATCATTTTTGAGAAAAAATTACAAAAAAATAAAAAAAAAAAAAAAAGAAAAAAAGAAATTATTTTTTTTGTTTTTTTAATCTAGGATGAAAAAAAAAAAAATTTTTTATGAAAAAAAAAATAAATAAATAAATATACATAAAACTAAAATTTTCCTTATTAATTGAATGAGTAAAAAAAAGTACTTTACTGAAACAAAAAACTGGATTTTAAAAAAAAAATAATACATAAATTACACATTTATTATATATATATATATATATATATATATTTATAAAAAA
>CAHIKZ030001317.1:267500-345000 GCA_903632075.3 Acanthosepion pharaonis
TATTCCATTACATAGGCCTTCCTGAGGAATTATATTGCATGATTATCTGCCAATTAGAAACTTTTGCTATTGGGTTTATATTTACATTGACCAATCAAAACCAAATTTTGGAGAGAAGTACAAAAAGGTAAGTGGGTACAAAATACACTTGGTTTTACTAGGGTGTGGAGCTTATTAAAATAAATTTTCATTAATTGTTTTGGACAAACTAAAAGATTACTCATTTAATCTTAGAACACTAACCATGGGTACCCATAGTACCCAGCACAAATTTTTCTATTTTTAATTTGAATTTTCAGTACCTGATTTTCTTACCTAAATAATGTTTTTTTAGTTCCTATTAATGTTAACTCAAAGTACAAAGTTTGAAGTGCCTGCATGTAAAATATTTCAAATAAAGATTTATATGTAATATTTTTTTGATATTTTCATGGTTAGTAGTGGTGTAACTTTAACTAATGGATAGTTTTCTAGGGTTAATATACAAAATACTTCCACGATTTTAAAAACAATTTAGTGATTAAAATAAATATGTATTTAGCAAAAATGTAATATTGTTGTTTGTATATCTTTAAGTTTTTATATATATTTAATTCTCATAAAATATAATGCATAGTAATAACCACTGTAAATATAAACCCAATAGCAAAAGTTTCTAATTGGCAGATAATTTCAAAACTAGCAGTGATATAAACGAGACAATGCAGGATTAGCTGGAAGGAAATTCAATAAAGTTAAGGAGTGAAGATAGCCTCGTTAATGCAAATGATATTCTACATTTCAATGTAGAGTGTTTGAATACATTAGTGCCAAACAGATTTCCAAGACAACCTATTGTTGAAACCAAGAATACCATTAATGCTATCATGCAATATAATTCCTCAGGAAGGCCTATGTAATGGAATAATTTTTATGTTTGACTAACTTATTGACAACAGACTGCAACATTGTACTATGGTTGTGGTATTAATTCCAAGAATTTTTTCTTTTATTCATCAGATTCAATGAAGAAACTATAAACAAAATTTTTCTTTTTTTCTATCCTTTGCCAGCCACAATGATGGAGAAAGAGCATTACCTCGAACCATCGCCAGTGAGACACGCTGCAAGAGCCACTCTGTTTCACGCGGCTTGTCTCTTAATCGAGACACAATCGCGCCAATCCTCCAAAGGAATGTCATCAAATGAGGGCCAATAACCCCAGAAATCTCCACTGCCACAGTAGTTAAAAAAGAAAATCTATGAGCAAGTGAAGAATATTTAACTGTTTTTTTTTTTATCTTTATGTGCTGGACGACAGACACTGGTTCAACCAATCAAATTACTGGTCAAAAATGTAAACACCCAAGTCACATCCCAAATCAATGACTTCTTCATTTTAAAAGGAAAAAAGGAAAAAAGGCTATCCAGAATGCTTTCCATCAAAATGGTTGAAACACAGGTTTGATTTGGGAAAGGAAACCAGCTGCATCCAGACCTCTTCTGATGATGTTGTTTATTGCTGCATGCCTTGGAAAGTGGCCAGCACTACAATGACAGGAGAGAGGATGCAAACCGAACTCATCAGTGGAAGCTCCGCATCTGAATTTATCCCAAGAATAAAGCTTATTCCTAAACCATCTGAATATCCTTTTGAATGGATAAGAATCCATTTTCCAGTTTGCCTTGCATTTGTGAGAGCTATAAACCAATCACAAGGCTAAATTGACTCCAGAAAGAGATATTTACATTTATGAGTTGTTTGTTGCATGCTCAAGAGTAAGAAATTCTAAGAATTTATTCTTCAGTGTTAAAAAGGAAAGAAAAAAATTCTTAAAAATATTGTCTACCATGAAGTCCTATAAAAATAAATTAAAGAAATTAAACCAAAGTAGAGTTTTTATCAAAGTAGTTTTCCAAACAGATCAACTTATTCAAATTTCATCGACTGGTTTGTGAAATTGAAGGAAGCGTAGAGTTTGTAAATCTTGACAAAAAATGTTAGTGATAACATCAACAATACTAAATACTGTGAGGATTCTACTAGTTTAAAATACAGATTCACAGAAGAGAATTGATTATTAGAAAACAAATTTTTTTTAAAAAATGCCCAGATCTACAGATTCGATCAGGATAAAAGTAATAGTAAATATACTAATCATTTTGACATTGTGGAGTAGCTTGCATGCTCCTGTGACCCAAAGAGCTATGGTAGCAAGAGTTTAGTGCCTGACAGGTTCATGCCAATGGGTAGGAGCCTGACAAAAGCCTTGGTCACCTAGGAGAAAAATTTCACAAAACCTTGATTGGGTAGATTGATGGGAGACAGTAAGTAACACATTGAACTACAATGGCATGGATCAACCAATGTTTGTAGGAATTATTACCTATTAAAGATTGTAGAGAAGAGTTATTTGTGTTGTGGTTTATTCATGGAGCAGTGGAGGCTAATGTTGGTCCTAAGTTGATTTTTAAAAAAAACAAAACATTAAAAACTTTAGGAACTAGATATAATGCAGAGTAATCTAGATTTTTCGTTGATTATTTACTTGAATTTTTTTGTCATATTCCATTGACTATTGACAGACTCATATTTATTTTATTACTTCTACTTATTATAGGTGGGAGAGTCTATTAAATATAGAATAGGTGTGTTCCACTATAACAATTTGGCAAGACTTTTAAACAAATTGAAGACTAGACATTCATATAATGTAAACAAAAAAAGAAACAGAGAAACAAGATGAAACAAGACGAAACAAAGGGAAACAAAACACAAAGGAGAAACAAAAGGAGAAACAAAGGAATATGACCCCACCAAAAAAATCCAAAAAAGCAACAAAGAAAAAACAAAAGAAAAACATTCTTACCAACAGTCGAGGAAAAACCATTATAATCCAAAGACGAAAATTGGAAAACTTACCTGCAAAAAAATAAAAAAACGAAAATAAATAAAAATCATTTTAATATGTGGGTGTATATTTTTATATAGTTTCATTTATTATTGTATATACTTATGTATAAGAAGACATCATGTAAAGTGTGACCCCGCCCTGAATATTTTTCACATGAATTTTAATCCCATCCAGAAAAACAAAAGTTACATGTGCTTTGTGCAACCCTGTATTTTTTTGTATAAAAAAAAAACTGATCATAAAATCTCACACTATGCTCAAGTATATACATTATATACACACAAGAGAATACTGGGAATTCTCAGCTTGATACTATATAATCCAGGTGTAAAAAAAAAAAAAAAAAACAATAAATAGTAAATAAATAAATAAATAAATAAATAAATAATTTTGTAAGCAATAAGGTCAGGAAATTTTCAGCACCCTCTTATAAGAAAAGCAAAAAAAAAAAAAAAAAAAATGAAAAATAAAATTTAAATACAATATCTGACAACATGTAAACCATCCCCTATTGATATTCAAGAGGCTTGCTGAAAAATGTCCTTGGCCCAACCAAATGAATAATCAACAATTTATTTTTATCTCTTGTTGGTTAGGCTGTGAACTTTACAATATTCTCATAGACTACATCATGCTGTATTATCTTTCTTTTTATGTGCCATGTCCTTTCAGGACATGGGTAATCCTCTTCCTGTCCTTTGTAGCTCTTAAGTTTTGTCTTTTTGTTTTTTCTCTCAAACCCTGTTCTACCATTCATTTACTCAAGCTCATCAATTATGTTATGTTAATAAATTTATCTGTCCTGTGAGTATCAGATTTTCTAAGCCTTCCTTTCTCATATATGCAGAAATTTCAACTGCTTGTTGCTGATGTTAAGTAGGATTCCTTTTTGTTTCCATTTTCTCCAAAACCTTGTTGTTGCTCACAGGTACAGTCTATGGTATCTTCCTGTAGAACTACATTTCTGCTGTTTCAAGTATCTTCATCATTGAGCTTATGGTACCTAAAATTGGCTTTGTACAGGCAGGAAGATCATGTTGCATGAAACAAAAAATATAGAACAAAATGATAAGGCAGTGGATGAAAAAGAAACAGAATCAGGTAGAAAAAAAAAGAAAAAATGAAGTAAAGAAAAAAAAAATAAAAGAAAGAGTTGTTAGTTTATTTTGACTCATCTTACCATTTTGATGCCAGAATAAATTTATATAAAAACCAATCACATTTC
Organism: Acanthosepion pharaonis; assembly: GCA_903632075.3. Classification (NCBI taxonomy): domain Eukaryota; kingdom Metazoa; phylum Mollusca; class Cephalopoda; order Sepiida; family Sepiidae; genus Acanthosepion; species Acanthosepion pharaonis. The sequence goes on from CAHIKZ030001317.1 coordinate 271,620, forward strand.
TTCATTTTTTTCTCTTTAAAGCAAATGCTTTAAAACCTCAAGTGTAGTAATGGCGGAAATACCAAATTGTCAGATCAAAATATTAAGTACACAATTGCCTGGCCGTTTTTCACTTTATGGTTTTATTGCAAGCTTTATTCTTCCCCCTTTACAGGCAGCAATAAGAGTTTAGGTCTGGCGTGGAGTATTTATAAAGCACTCAGTTTAGTAACCAGCTCCAAATGGTAGGTCAAGCAGAGATAGTCATCAAAGCAGTATAACTCCTTCAGTATATTAAGGTAGCAGATAAAAGCAAATAGGAACATTGATGGTTCCTGGGAAGAGAGGCAGCCGTCAAGATTGTAGTTCAAGATTACAGTTATCTGGTGAATTTTTAAATTGAACATCTTTACATAACTATAATATAGGGAATGTGAGTGAAGATTCCTATTATTAAATAATGTCTGAAGAGAGAAGTGGGGGAGAGAAGAAGGGGAGAAAAGTAAAGAAAAAAAAGAAAAAAGAGATTTCTTTTAGAGAAAAAGGGAAGAGAGAGAGAAAAGAGGGAAGAGAGAGAAAAGAAACAAAGAGAGAGAGAGAGAAAGTTGGAAAGAGAGAGAGAGAGAGAGAGAGAAAAAGAGAAAGAGAGAAAGAGAAAGAGAGAGAGAGAAAGAGAGAGAGAGAGAGAAAGAAAAAGATCCTGAAAGAAAGAGAAAGAGAGAAAGAGAAAGAGAGAGAAAGAAAGAGAGAGAAAGAGAAAGAGAAAGAAAGAGAGAAAGAGAGAGAGAAAGAGAGAGAGAAAAGAGAGAGAAAAGAGAGAAAGAGAGAGAGAGAAAGAGAGAGAGAGAAAGAGAGAGAAAGAGAGAGAAAGAGAGAGAGAAAGAGAGAAAGAGAGAGAGAAAGAGAGAGAGAAAAGAGAGAGAGAGAGAGAGAAAAAGATTTTAAAAGAGAGATTAAAATAAGAGAGAGAGAAAAAGAACCATTATATCAGGTATATACAGTTCTTACCTAAGTAACAGAGAATTGAAGTTTCTTTATTTATTTAATTGATGTAGAGCAGTAGTTGAGCAGTACTAAAAGACCTAGACAATATCTCTAGATGAGGGCAGTGGAACGAGAACAGTCTGTAGTCTTTTTTATCTGAGAGTAGATTGTCCAGCATTCACTGCCATGTAGGAGGACTGATATTACGTTACAGTTTTATGCTGTCATAACGAACATGAGGACAATAGTCTGAATGTAAATAATGTAGAAAATGATAACTCTTCATCCAATTATTCAGACTTGTAAAATAGACATAAACCAACAAGTAATTAATGATCAAAGTTATTGCTTGGAAAATGTGAAATGGTGTCTGAAGCAGCGTTATAGCTTGGATTGCCAGTGCCTGGGGGAGCAAGGCAATACTTCTCCCCCCACCAAACTCGTTATACTGTATTTTAAGAAAATATTGATGTCATCTAAGCGTTTAATAAAATTTATTTAAAATAGCCTTCTTTTAATTCGTGCAAATATTTTTCAATAAAAATTGAAGAGTGCACTGAAATTTTCCTTAACTGACAGGATTGCTAGGTTAGTTTTGTGTACCAAATATGTGCCATCTGATCTTTTCAACTTATAGAGTAAATGGTAGAATTTTTATTATTATTATTCCTGGAACAATAATTGTGTCATGGCAAATGTTATTTGTAAAATAAAAAAAAAAAAAAAAAAAAAAAATATATATATATATATATATATATATATATATATATATATATATATATAAATATTCACAAAAAGCCAAAAAATTCATCATGCAGTGAAATGGAAAGAAATAATTTAATAATGTTGACACTTGTATTTCCTGGCTTATTGTAAATCTCTGATGATGTATTTTAATTAAGTTTTGTATTTACTGGAGTACTGTGTAATAATGTGGGAGGATGCATTTTGCACCTGGGAGTTAACTGCTCTGGTTAACCTTCACACACTATGCATAATATTGGAGATAATTTGAGAGATTGAGCAGGTTCTTATTGCAGTTGTATTTAACCCTTATACAGTGGGCGGAGAAGTTACATGGGCAAGTACATGAAATAGGAACAACAAAAACAAAACATTAACACTTTCTGGAACTACTTAGTAACCTTGAAATATTTGCAAAGATTATTAGAATAATCCAGAACCTGTACTGGCAGCAAACTGCCTGCAAATGGAGATTTTATATATATATATGTATATATATATATATATACATATGTAAGCAAATATATGGATATAGATCCGACAGTATGAAGAAAAATATATACGGAAAAAACAAAAACAAACAAAAATCCTTAACAGCATAATTGTATATAAGGATTTATTTTTGTTTGTTTTTTCCGTATATATTTTTCTTATATATATATATAACTATGACCCGTAGTAGTAGTACTTTTCTAGTAGTTAGGGTTCACTATGGCAAAAAAAAAAAAAAAAAAAAAAACAGTTTGTTAAATTTGTATGTTTGTGATCCTGTTTTGTGTAGATGTAGAATTGCTTCTCTTATTTAGAGTGACCAGTTAGGTCATAGGTGATCATGACTCTACAACTTCCAAATAACTTTAAGTAATGCACGAACTCCTACAGAAGGTAGTTAAGGAAAGCAAGAAGAAAAGACTAAAAGGTCATTTGCAAGAAGACAAAATGCGTGGTTGTCAGCAAAAGGGAACAGTCCAACATGCAAATTACAAATTGGAGATACCAAAATCGAGCAAGTATAACTATTTAAATATCTGGGAAATGTTTTAATAGAGCAAAAAAATGCGACACTGAAATCCAAAGGCACATTCAGATAGGCAAAGATTCCTTCCAAAAGCTAAGCAGAGTATTAAGAAATAGGAAAATTTTGTTAGAAACAAATAAAAGAGCTGAACTGTTATGCAATATCAGTCCTTCTATATGGCAGTCAATCCTCGCAGATGTAGAAGAGATGTGAAGCAACAGAAATGTTGTTCTACAGAAGGACGCTGAGAATACCATGGCCTGAACATATGACAAAGTTTTAGAGAAAATGGAAACAAAAAGGATACTTATATTTAACATCAGAAAAAGAGAGTTGAAATTTCTAGGGCACATAATGAGTAAAGAGGGTTTAGAAAGGTTGGTACTCACAGGACAAATTGAAGGCAAGAGGGACACTGGGAAACAATGCATAACCTACCTAGTAAGCTTTAGTAAATAGTTTGGTTTGGTTTATGGCATATCAACCTCAATGGGTTATTTAATGCCAACAAAATTTATTGCTGGTAATATTTTGTTTTGTCAAAAATCTATTTCTGGTAATAATTTTTCCTTCAAAAAGGTATTGCTGGTAATATTTTTTTTTCTCAAAAATGTATAGCTTGTAATATTTCTTTTTTTGTTTTTTTCAAAAACATATTGCTGGTAATAGTTTTTTTCTTTAAAAATTTATTGCCGATAATTTTTTTTACAAAGTATTTCTGGTGTTAAAACCTATTTTTACACTTTTGTAGTGTTTTTACCCAAGTTTCAGGTTTAACTCTTTGCCCATAGCTGGGACCCTAACAGGTGCTACCACCCCAGGTCAGGGTGGACCTGGGGACACCAGCAATTAAGAGGTCATTTTACACTCCTCAAATCTTCCTGATTAGAGGTCTTGCTGCTGGACGTAGTTTATTGTCTTACCCAGGACGGTTCAGTAAATGAATGATAGAACAAGGTTTGGGGAAGATAGCAAAAAGACAAAATTTATTAAGAGCTACACATGTTAGGAAGTTGTAGAGAGCCATGATTGCCAAACGTCTGGGCGTATAAAAGACAAATTATATATCCCCTGGTTGCCACTAAGACATTGGCGCGTGAAATAAAAACGGTTCTTTTGTTGCAACTTTCATGTATAACTGCTATTGACTTCTAACCTGCCAGGGAATTCTGCACATTTTTACTGCTAACCGTAAATAGCCATGCGTCACTTGAATCTGCAGACAAATATGAAGATATTTGCTTATTATCCGAAACCCTGCACTCACAAGTAGTTCAAGACTGTCTAACCTCTTCAGCACTATGCATGCAATGTGTATCGATTGCATTAGAGATACCACCACAATCTAAAATATTTTGCTAAGTGGAAGGAACCTTCTTGGTATTATGTTTTTGGTTTGCTGTACAGAAGACTTTTTTCTAGTTTTATTTGTATTTATACAGTATACACTTCCATTTTATATATTGGTGCAATTATCATTCTGAAATAGAAACTTGTCAGAAATTATTTTATGTTAGCTCTATGTCCATCAGTATGCACACTAGTGTCTTGATGATTATGTAAGTTTCATAGTTTCACAAGAAAGACAAATCAAAGATGGCATAAAGTAACCATTTTCTGGAGTTACCACATTCATTTATTTACAGCTAAACCTAATAAATAGTCAGAGATGTGTATAGACCAAGTGTGACTACACCAAGAAGACATCAAGGAAGTCGATAAGTTTGTCTATCTAGAAAGCATCATCAGTAAAGATGGAATGGGAGACAGATGAAGACATCAAATGCCGAATCAATAAAGCCAGACATGTTTTCAACACACTGCAGCCAATCTGGAGATCAACAGACCTCTCACTTTACAACAAGATCCAGATCTTCAACACCAATGTCAAGTCGGTCCTATTTTATGGCTCAGAAACCTGGCAGGTAAACAAGACCAACATCCACAAACTTCAGACATCTACCAGCCAATTTCTCAGAAACATCCTCAATATCATGTGGCCAGAAGTCATCTTCAATGACCAACTGTGGGACAGAACCAGACAAGCCCCAGTCAAGCGACATTAAGAAATGGATCAGCCACACACTCCGCAAGCCTGCTTCTAGTGTCACCAGGCAGGCCCTTGACTGGAATCCACAAGTGAAAAGTGGGTCAGCCAAAATAGACTTGGTGCAGAAGTGTTGACACAGAAATGAAGGCAACCAGCATGACATGGGCCAAGCAGAAGAGGATCGCCTGGAACCACGTCTGTTAGAGAAGTGTTGATGCAGCCCTATGTTCCCCAAGGAATCAAGAGGTATAATAATAAAATAAATATAACAGAGGCTATATGCTATTGAATCAATTCTAGTGAGATAACAGCTGCCATGTAGTTGTAATGTGCTTTCAAAGTTTATTTTGTAATTGTTTTTATCAATTTTCTTTTTAATGCTGTCTCCTTCCAGGCAGTATTAGTATTAGTAGTAGTCGTTGTCGTCGTAGTAACAGAAATGTAGTAGTAGTAGTAGTCGTCGTAGTAGTTGTAGTAGTTAAAGTAGTAAAAAGAGTTGTAGTAGTATCGTCTTTAGTAGTAGTAGTATTTAAAAGTCGACGTAGTAGTAAAGCCAGTAGTAATTTGTATGTCAGTAGTTAGTTGCAGCAAGTAGTAGTTGTGAAGAAAAGCTGTCGCAAAAGTTGTAGTTGCAAAAGTAGTGTTTTGCAGTAGTATTATTCGTTGCTGTAGTAGTTGTAGTAGTTGTAGTAGTAGTCAATCGTATTTGTTGTAGTAGTTGTAGTAGTATATACTTGCCGTAGTAGTTGTAGTAGTTGTAGTAGATGATGATGATTGCACAGATTCCTTTAATATTTCTGACTTGCCATGTATTATTGGGAATGATAATGAAGTGGTTTCCTGTTGCCTTCTTCATGGTTTTAGATTCAGATTTCTCTATAGATTCTTTTTCTTTATTATTTCTGAATTGGCAGAGAGTCTTGGGAAATATATTACCATCTCCTCTTCATAAGGAATCTCAACCCATGGCAATCTGGAATCCCAGCCTGTGACGATCGGGAGCTAGAAATGATGAGAGAACCTTGTAAACATGTCTTGAACCATAATGAGTTTGAAGCTAAGAAAAAAGACTTAGTTCTGGGGCTGAATGATGGTCCACACTGACAAGTCCAAGAAGCAATAAACTGCACTAGGCCTTAGGAAGGTCGGTGGTGTGATAAACGGGATAGAAAAGTCATTACTGTAATTCCCTATGCATAATACGTCTTCATAATACACACCCCTAAAATTGTGCTGAAAGTGTGGGAAAATGCTTCTACACACACATAACATGCATCCCTTATTTGGTAATCAAACCCTATAAAGTGTACCGCTCCAATTTCATTACAGCCAGCGTTTCCTACTTTTTTTAAAAAAATGGTTTTAAACAAAATAATATTATTTTAATTTAGTTTTATGATAATTCTTATTTTATTTTACATTGTAAGTATTGTTAGGTACATATGATTGTATTTGACATCCTTATGGGGTCGCAGTCGCTGAATGTTAGTGTCAAAATGTCATGTTTGTGGTGAGTAGTCATTTCACAACTGAAAGATCTATGAAATGGCAATTTTTTTTCAAAAAATTTTTGTAGCTGTGCATAATATGCACCCATAATTTTGCTTACTATTTTTTTAGAAAAAAATGCATATTATACATGGGTGATTAGAATAAGTACTTCATACTGTAGTATAAATCAAATTGCTAATCATTTAATTAGGTCTTATTACTGACAAACAAGCTAAATGCAACTGTCTATTCTTTTCTATTAGTTTCTTTTCTTGCACTTCTCACCTGTGGAACTCCCAATTTCTTTCCTCTCTGTCATCTACAATCTTCAAAAATTGCAATGTCAATTGCCATCTTTTGTCTTCCCAAATTCTGTTCTTTTATTGTCCTTTTTCATTCTCTTTCACTCCAAGTAATCACTTACATCTTAGTGGCATTATCACCTTGCTTGAAGTGAAATGACTGAAGAAAAAACAAAAGTTTGTTGCTGTCAGGGAGAGACCCTGAAATATGAAGGGCAAAGTTCAAATTTTGGAGGTTCTTTATTTCTGATCTATGTGGCTTAATAATGTGAGAAAAAAAATATTAACATAAGCAACAAAAATTAGATGAAAGAAAAACTAACTAAAAATTAATAATCAAAATGCTTCATCTAATAAATTCAAATAAGAGTGTCTATATTTCTGAAATGAGGTATTATGTACATTATTCGGACTATTGTCCTCATCTTTGTCGCCATATTTATCACAGCGTTTCAGCTGTTGTACGCTCCAGCCTTCTTCAGGTGGTTGGAATGTCGAACTGAACCCTTTATTTCACTCACTGGGGTAGACTGTTCTAGTTCCACGTGCCATGTTTGATGGATGTCAGTTATCAGTTATCTCCTGTTAATTTCCCTCTGAAAGTTCTCCACTGCCTTAACCGGGTATTGAACTCACACTCTCTCCGTCACTGGATCTAACCAACACCTTTATCCACTGTGCCATGTGTCCTTGCAATGGCCGAAATGTTGTGATAAATATGGCGAGAAAGATGAGGACAATAGTCCGAATAATGTAAATAATGTAAATTCAAATAACTTAAAACTATTATCTGTATCATGACTTCTATGTGTTGTTCCTCTTCAGTAAATTGGTGATCATGGTTCTCCACAGTTTCCTGTCCTTTGCAACTCTTAATAAATTTTGTCTACCTTGTTCTACCATCCATTTACTTAGACTAGGTAGGTTATACATTGTTTTCTTCTGTATCTCTTGCCTTCAAACTGTTCTGTGAGTGTCATATTTTCCAAGCACTCTTTCCTCAGTATGTGCCCTAGAAATTGCAACTGTCTCTTCCTGATAAGTGTAAGTGAATTGAAAAAGAAAGAAAAGCAAATTTCCCCCGCCACAAGAAAAACAATGTTATAAAATAAACATTTTTTTTTTTTCTTTTAAACAAAGAAAGACATTTTACACATTTTCGTAATAAACCCATTAAGGAAATTAAATTCAAAACAGTTTTCAAGAGCCTTGAATATATGCTTTTATGCTGATAGACATTATTGAATAACTTTATTTTGTTTTGTTTTGACAGACAATTCTTTTTCTTTTACAAAGACCAAAACCAACTTTAATCAATGCAGCTTTGGTAGGATTCATATTACTAAACATTATCTAATAGAAGATTCTAGCATTTTGGTAGAGCTGATGTATTTTAACAACGCATTCAATTCACTCAAAGAGTTTTCAGATAGTAAACAAATTCTGTCTACTGTTAAGAAAAAGAAGGAAAATGGGAGAGAAAGAAACTTGTGCCAGGTATATATATATATATATATATATATATAAAAATATAAATTATTTTCAGATAGAGTGTATCTGTAAAGTAACAAAATTATAATTTAAATAACATCTATTGAAAAAATAAAAAAATTATATAAATAAATAAAAAGGAAGAGGTTATAATAGTTCCAATGGGAGAAAAGTGTGTATATTAAAAAGAAAGAAGTCTTTGCAAATATTTTTTGATTATAATGTGGATTTGTTTTTTCTTTTTTTTTAAAATATACAAAATTATGGAAAATGAAGCATAATAATAAAAAAAAAAAAAAAAATTCCACATGACAACCAAAAACGTTTATGGCTTCTCTTCTTTTTTATATATATATATTTATATATATATATATATATATATATATATATATATATATATATATATATATATATATATATATATTTATATATTTTGTTCTTTTATATATATATATAAAAAGAACAAAACATGGTTAGAACTGTGTAGCGGAAAAACCATATTTTAAATCAATTTATAATATATATATATATATGTGCGTGTGTGTACACACTTTGAATTATGGCACTTAGTTTCCTTTACATATTTAAATTGACTTTTCAACCACCTGATGAATATTCATAAACGTTCTCAGCTTTAAAAGCCTTCATAAACCAGTTCCATCCTTGCTATTGTATATAAGCATATGCAACAAAAATCCTATGTTTGCCTTGATAAAGTCACTCAGAGGATGAAACACTTTAGCTAAGAATAGCTTTTCTTCTGGTCATATATATTCTAGGATATTATAACAGAAACATGTAAGAATTGCTACACATTTGCAGTCATGTTTCAACAATGATGCATCTTCTCAGGTGATTGTAATATAATAATATTGCTCTACTATGTATCAAGCCCTCTTTTACATTAAATGTTATAAACACTGGAAGTGTACTCTATTCGTTCACATGGTATATATATATATATATATATATATATATATCCCTTTCTGCTGTGCAATGATGGCCTAGAGGTAATATATCTGACTGACGTCAAATCAGTCGAGTTTCAATCCTGGCTAGAAGCAATCAGATGTCTAGCCACACTAAGAAGCTGTAATACAGCAAAATGTCTCTGGATTATATATATATATCGAAATAAAAGTATAAAATTTAATATTACAAGACATATTAAAACAATATTAAATAATAAAAACAAAAAAAAAAAAAATCAACAAAAGGGGGGGGGAGCAACCGGTTTCGCTCCCGCTCGTCAGGCTTCCACGGGAGATTCAATATTAAAACAAAAATGTACAATGTGAATAGGTGGAAAAAAAAAAAAAAAATTATGCATATATATATATATATATATATATATGTTTGTATATGCAAGAAGGAACTAGAGGCAGATGACAGCGAGTCCCAACAAACACTCACGTTGTTTGCACAAAGAAGGCTTGCAAGATCAACATTATCAAAACCCTCCTCCACAGAGCATTAAAGATTTGCTCCGAGCCTTTCCTGAACAACGAAATTAACTTTATTAAGGATACCCTATGTAATTTGGGTTATCCTCTTGATACTGTTAATTCAGTTATCCGGAGTAAAGTTGAAGAGTTCAGAAGTGCCGATCTTTATACGGTCAAAAATGCCCTGTTTACCTTAGATTACCCTGGATTGGCACAAAGTGTGAAAAAAAATGGCCAAACAAATTTCATCAAAAGGTCCGCTGCTGCTTTTTTCTCTGCTGAAGTTCGGATTATTTTTCAAACTCGTCCCATGTTTTCGATCTGCGTGTAAAGACGTTTCTCCCTCCCCACCATATCAATTCAATTGTTTACAAATACGTTTGTAGTTGCGGAGCCAACTACATAGGGAGAACAACTCAGCGCTTAGACACTAGAATAAAGCAGCACGTTCCTACTAAAATTAGAAAACACACCTTGCATTTTAAGTGGACTTTCCCGAACACCTACAGTATATATATATATATGTGAACATCTTTTAAATAGCAGAGATTGTGCCACCAAATTTAGTGTTGACTGGTTCACCGTGTTGGCCCGGTCACACTCTGTATTTCACCTGAAGGTTCTGGAGGCACTTTACATCGGGTCCCAAAGAAGCAATTTCTTTGTGCAAACAACGTGAGTGTTTGTTGGGACTCGCTGTCATCTGCCTCTAGTTCCTTCTTATATATACAAATATATATATATATATATATATATAATTTTTTTTTTTTTTTTCCATATTCACATTGTACATTTCTCTGTTTTAATATTGAATCTCCCATGGAAGTTTTTTTATTATTAAAACCGGTTGCTTCCCCCTCTTGTTGTTTTTTTTTTTTTTTTTTATTATTTAATATTGTTTTAATATGTCTTGTAATATTAAATTTTATACTTTTATTTCGATCATTAAATTTTGTACCTACAAAATATCTTTTAAATATATATATATATATATATATATATATATATATATATATATATATATATATATATATATATATGTGTGTGTGTGTGTGTGTGTGTGTACATAGCTTTTAGTAATGCCATCTAATAGTTTTATTGAGAAGTTCTCATATCACGTTTAGTTATTTATTAACTAGAAGTTCAATCTCTGAACCAACCAGTGTGTGCTTGGACACATTGGAAACAGTTCAAGCAATAACTGAACTAAATAAGACTAGATATATCTCTAGACATGGTCAGCAAACAATCTACCCATGTAGATTAACAGGGTCCCGTTTGAAATTTCTTGAAGGTTATCCTTACAGACAAGCATCTGATGAAGGCCAGAATGTATATTGTGGAATAAAAACGTCAGCTACTTTTGGCTAGAAAATAAAATTCATCCATGCTCATGACCATTAGTTTCCCTTTCATAAAAAAATATGGAGCTGCTTTTTAGAATTAAGGAATCATTTTATTTTCAATAGAACCAGTTCTGCTTGGCAGCTTGGCAGATAGCAAGTGGGTTCTCCCTATATGAAATAAAGTGCAATAAAGAAACAACTGTTTTCATAATAAAATGGAACAAGATCTTTATAAAGACATCTGCACCCTATCAGTTACTCAAGTTCAATGTGAGAGAATATTTTCAAAGATAAAGATCATAAAACACTAGATTAAGAAATTCATTGTCTGAAGAGAATTTGGAATTATACATGTTGGTCATCATTTAAAAGGAATTGTTAGATGAATTGGAAGCAGAAACAATTGTTGGCAGATTTGAACAATCATCTAGTGCAGCACTAAAACTTTTTTCATTCATGGCCCCATTTTTCCTCACAAGATTTTTCATGATCCCAGGTATTAACCAACTTCACTAAAAATACATACATTGTCACTGCACAAGTTACAATGGTGCATCACTTAATATTGTGTGTTTGTGGAATAACAAACTGAAATTCAAGTGTTTGTATTTAATTTTCATGACCCCAGCATTTCACTTCTTGATGCCATTTGGGGTCACAACCCATAGTTTAAGAAGTGCTGATCTAGTGAACATAAACTCTTGCTCTTAATATAGTGGACTGCAGGCAATGCTCTGTTGTGTTTTTGAACTATCTTTTAATGTGTAAATTGTGCAATAAACTATTTAAGAATATCAACCAATTGCTTAAAATTTAAAAATAAGAGATTTTGTATTTACATTTGCTATCTACAGCCGGTGATATGGACAGTAGATGTACACTGTAATTACTAATATACTTTTTTTTTTATGCAAAAATTTTAAAATGTACTTTTATATGTATTTTACAATTTTATTCATTCATTATGACAATTAAATGATAGTATTTTAGTTGTGGATGGGCCCTCTTTGTCTCCTGGCAAAAACCTTATTCAGAAATCCTATTTACATTTGCTATCTACTTCCAGTAATATGGACAGTCCACTAATTTCTAAGAAATGCAGGTTTTTCATGAAAATTGTAGTTGTACACTTTCTTGTACACATATTTTTTTTTTAAATTTTCTTTATTCAGTATGAAAATTTAATTTTCACGACCCCAGCATTTCGTTTCTTGATACCATTTGAGGTCACAACCCATAGTTTAAGAAGTGCTGATCTAGTAAACATAAACAATTGCTCTTAATATAGTGGACTGCAGGCAATGCTCTATTGTGTTTTTGAACTATCTTTTAATGCATAAATTGTGTAATCAACTATTTAATTATATCAACCAATTGCTTAAATTTTACAAGTAAAAGATATTCTGTATTTACATTTGCTGTTTACTGCCAATAATATTGTACGGTACATGTACACAGTAACTACTAAGAATTCTACTTTTTTTTTTTTTTTTTTTTTTTACACAAAAGTTTTAATTTGTACTTTTGTTTCGCTACATTTTTTTTTTTAATTTTATTATTATGAAAATTAAATGATAGCATTTATTTGTTTTTTTGGCAAAAATTTTATTACCCAAGTTACTAAAAAAATTAAATGATAGCATTTTATTTTTAAGAAAAATACATTGTTACTAAGTACAAGTTACTAAGAAATCTGTCTCAAGTTACTAAGAAATACAAGTTACTAAGAAAAAACCTAAGACATAAGAAATACAAGTTACTAAGAAATACAAGTTACTAAGAAATACAAGTTACTAAGAAATCATTACTAAGAAATACAAGTTACTAAGAAATATTAAGAAATACAAGTTACTAAGAAATACAAGTTACTAAGAAATACAAGTTACTAAGAAATACAAGTTACTAAGAAATACAAGTTACTAAGAAATACAAGTTACTAAGAAATACAAGTTACTAAGAAATACAAGTTACTAAGAAATACAAGTTACTAAGAAATTTACTAAGAAATAAGTTACTAAAAATACAAGTTACTAAGAAATACAAGTTACTAAAAATAACAAGTTACTAAAAATACAAGTTACTAAGAAATACAAGTTACTAAGAAATAAAGTTACTAAGAAAGTTAGTTACTAAAAACAAGTTACTAAAAATACAAGTTACTAAAAATACAAGTTACTAAGAAATACAAGTTACTAAAAATACAAGTTACTAAGTTACTAAGAAAAAGTTACTAAGAAATACAAGTTACTAAGAAATACAAGTTACTAAGAAAATAGTTACTAAAATAATATTACAAGTTACTAAGAAATAGTAAGAAATACAAGGACTATTGTCCTCATCTTACAAGTGTTGCCATATTTGTCAAGTTACGTTTTAGTCGGACTATTGTCCCTCATCCGCCATATTTGTACAACGTTTCCGTTGGCGGCCTTCTTCAGGTGGTTGGAATTTGAACTGAACCCTTTATTTCGATCACTGGGGTAGACTGTTTTAATTCCACGTGCCATGTTTGATGGATGTCAGTTATCAGTTATCTCCTGCTAATTTTCCCTCTGAAAGTTCTCCACTGCCTTAACCAGGAATTGAACTCACAGAAATACAAGTTACTAAGAAATACAAGTTACTAAGAAATACAAGTTTTTCACAAAAATTTTAATTGCACACTTTCTTGTATACATATTTTATTTTATTTTTTATTTTTTCTTTATTTGGTATGAAAATTAAATGATAGCATTTTAGTTGTGGGTGGGTCTCCTTTGTCTCTTGGCAACTGATATTTTTAGACCCAGTTCACCATTGGCAATTGTAGAACATGCACTTCATATGTGTAACTGCTTAAATGGCTAATCCGAAGTCAACACATTTTTAAAGGCGTTTTACTCTTTAAAATAGAAGTTATCTTGTTTATAAAAACATTTGATCTTGGGCCGAGTCAAAAATATTTGGGGATCCTGTTACATTTAAAAAATAAGAATGGGGTTTTCTTGAATGTCTTGCACAGAACAGCATAAATTTCTTGAGATCAGTCGCAACAAACAAGGTTACATTTCTTTTTTTTTTTTTTTTTTTTACTCTCTTTTCTTCTTTACTCTCTTTTCTTCTTGGAAGAGGGGAAAAATGTTCAAAGTAATAAAATGCTAGTCAGAAAATATTGTTCTGTTTGGGGTTAATAAAATTTTTTGTCAAACTTGATCCTTACAAAATTTAATTTAAAAAAATATCTAGGGGAAACATGTTTCTGAAAATTCAAAATCACACTGATGAGGATTGGGGTATATTAGGCTATTTTGCCTTAAACCCATCAATTGCTGCCATATGGGTGATGCTCCTATGACCCTAATAAGCTATGAGGATCACGAGGATTCTATTGTAACAAGTCAAACTTCATCATTTGAAAATATGAGTAAATTTATCAAGCTCATTGATTATACATGGCACATTGGTTAACCAAGAAATCCAATGATTGAAACATGTTACCGAGACTGTTAGAATGTTATATTTATAGATTGAAACAAGAACTGCTCTAGGAGGTATAATATATATATATATATATATATATATATATATATATATATATAAAAGTCAATGAATTCTTTTGTTTCAGAATTCCTTTCTCAAAAAAAAAAAAAAAACAGAAAAAAAAGCAATGAAAAATAAAATTTTCAAAAATATATATATATATATATATATATATATAGTGTGAATAAGTGATAAAAGGAAAACCTATTCTTAGTCAACACATTTTGTCAAATGTAAGGATTTATTTTGTTGCAGGTGCTTATATACCAAAGCATGGATGTCATTGAATTACCAAAGCTTTTAAATTTGAGAATTTTCATGATTGTTGATCAGGTGGTTGAAATGTCAGTCAAAACTTGTGGAGGACGCACACAATGTGTCAATTCAAAGTCTGGCAAAAAGTAAGCGAGTAATATTCAAGAAATTATTTTCTTTTTAAAATGAATATTGTTATGGTATGAAAAGGACATTTGTTCTGTACATCTTCAAAAACTGAAGTGATTGATTTAACAGTTTTCTTTAGATTTTTCAACATATGTATTGTTCTTTGTTGGCTTGGGGAAACTAGTAATTATTTCAGGAAAGGTGAGACCGGGGGAGAAAAAAGAACATAGATTTATATTTTGATAAGATTCGATGGCAGCATTCTTGAGAATTTTCCTTCTGTGTAAATTACTTTCTCTTGATGAGCGTGGCAAGTTTTAGATCAAAATTATGGTTGAATTTATTTCTGTGTATGACTAGTGTATTTGTTAAATTGTTATGTATAAGATCCCTTTCATGTTCATTGATACTTTTTTTTTTTTTGTTTCTGCATGTTTCCCCAATGTATTGTGAGGAACAGTCTTGGCAATTAATTTAATATATGCCTGCTTTTGAATTATTATTGTTATGAGCATATTTTTTTTTTTCTTTGACATTTTATAGTCATGTACGTTGGCTTGGGAAAGTAGTAATTCTTTCAGGAAAGGTGAGATTGGGACCCCCCCACAAAAAAAAAAACAAGGCTGTAGATTTATATTTTAATAAGATTTGCTAGTGAATTTTCCTTCTGTGCAAATTACTTTATCTTTTAATGTGTAACATTTTTTTCATTTTGTTCTTTTACAGACATACTATCAAAAAAAAAAAAAAAAAAAAAAAAAAAAAAAATTACACACACATATATATATATATATATATATATATATATATGTATATGCGTGTAAAGAAATATAGTCTTGAGATGTGCTATATTTATGGGATAAAGTGCTCAATATCAGAGAGAGCCTGTGTAAAGAAACCAAAAAGAGTAAATAAAAATATACAGTATAATAAATAAATAAAAAGCAAGTAAAATAAATAAATCTAAATTCATTCAAATAAATAAACTAACAAACCGATCCCAATAAATTAACCTTTAGAAAAAAACAAAGATAATCATTTCAAATAAATATATGAAGTAATAAACAAATTAAAAACTGCTCCCACCAAAATAATAGTTAGAATAAACTACAGCAATCAACCCCAAAATTGAATAAATAGCTTTATCTTCCCAAACTAAAACAAAACTATTAAATAAGCAATATAAACAAATTTTTACTACGTTAATAAAAACACCGATTAAAATAAAATTAAAAAAAAAATATATATAAGATGAGAAATAAAATAAGAAATAAAAATAAATAATGACAAGCAAAATAATTTAACCCAAATAAACGAATAAATGACTTCTGGTAAAATAAATGCCAAAAAGACTACCCACAATGCACCACTGACCCATATATATATATATATATATATATATATATATATATATATATATATATATATATATATATATATATAAAAAATAAATAAAGAAAAATAACAGCATTGACGATTGTGTGTAGCATGAAAGACTATCGCTTTTAAGTGTTGACTTCAATGTTCACTTTTTATATATATATATATATATATATATAAGAAAATGTCTACATCCTCAAATGTGTATAAAAAGAACAACATACCTCGCTTATGTCACAAACTCACTAATCTTATAAAAATCACCAGTGATGAATTAAGAAAGTCAAAAGTTTGGATCATTTATTTCTAGTAATTTTCTTCTGAAATTAATTTTGGATAATTTCTGATGGAATCAATCTGTTTTAGATCAGTCAGTTATGTGCCATGCGTGATACACACTGATGAGGCAGATATTTTCCTGCACCATCTCTTTCTGTGGTAGACAAGTCTGTCCTGGTCTGTCCTACTTGGGTGGGGGGAGAAGAAGAGGATTCATACCTTTCCCAAGCACGTAAATGAATGTAATGGATTCAACTGGAATTTGAACTCTGCTCTCCGATTCCTCAATCCGAACCGCTATCCATTACTCTACCATGCCTCCTTTTAGATACTTAAGTAAATTTTGTGCTGAAATGTTAAATTTGTTTTTGTTAAGCATGTGTTTGAGTATATAGTGTAGCAAATTTCATTTAGTTTATTTCTTATGTTTTTATCATTAAGTATCTGATATTGTGATAATAGATTTACAAATTTACTGTGGATACCAATTAAAGCACTTTCTGTACTAATTTCTGTACTAATTTATTAGAATGAAACTGTACAGAAATTGCTTTAGTCATTAAGAAAAAAAACAAAAAAAACCTAAGTTTAAAATTTCATCAACTCCTCTTCATGCATATGTAGTTACATCAACTTAATACTTCAGTCTCATTAAGTCCTGAAGAACAAAATGTATTACATTAAAAATAACAGTTATAAAAGGATAACTAATGACAAACTGTTAACACTTTTAGTAACAGGGTGCTGAAAAGTTTTAGGCCTGACCCAATTAAAAAAAAATTGGTGAAATGTTCAAACATTAGAATTTATCTTTTTTTGTAGAGAAGGGCTTCCTTGGTCAGGCAAAATGATCTCCAGCATGTATCTGTGTAAGATAGTTTTGAAAAAATTAGTTTGGTTGGTGACTTACCCACTAGCCTGTTTTTACACTTGGCACCCCAGGCTTCCAAGTGCCAGGATGTTGGGTGGGGGGAACATTGGGGTCTGCAGATAAGTTGCCAAACTATATTTTTTAATACAATCTTAGATTGCTATAATGCGCATTTATTATTTTTTTTTTTTATCTTCATAATCTGATTTAGATTTTATCATTATATACACACACACACACACATATATATATATATATAAGTTTCCAACTCAAGCAGCCTGCAGTGCTTGCTTTACTACCTGCTATGTGGCTTGATACTGACAGATTGATTTTCAAATCAGAAGAGACGTACATTAAAGAGTTTGGAGTCTGAAGTCAGACATCAGACAGAATGGTTTGTGATAAGTGGCAACTGACCAACCAACTTGCAGACAATGCTTTTATTATTCAAAGACTTTGGTAACAAGAATAGATCATCAATTCAATTGCAATATGGAACAAATGCAGAAATGAACATCTTTGGGAAATTTACAGATGCAAAAAGAGAAATTTAGGAATTCTAAAAATACAAGACTTTGTATCGAGACACTACAATGTTTCACATCGCTCTTTTGTTGTATACAAGTTTCTCATATGAAGTATTGTTTGTTGATAATTTTTCACTTATTTTCTTAATTTCTATAGCTTCTTTTTTTATCATTCTACAAAGAGTAGAATAGGAAAAAAAAGGTGGCAAGCAATAACTGAGCATCACAAAAAATAAAATAGATAGGAGCAGTAGAATGAGAACAGTCTCCAGCTGTAAATTAAATAAAAGGTTCAGTTCAGAATTCACTGTAGGTTACCTAGATTGATATACACCTGATGAAGGCAAACGTGCATAATGACCGAAACATGATATAAGATGAGGACAGTAGTCTGAAGGTAAATAGTGAAAATTATAACTCCTCATCCCAGAAATTCAGACAGAAATTTACAGTAAGAATCAAACTTGCATTCCTTAAGTCTGAAAGAAAATGGTAATTGAAAGAACACATACTCAGAATCAAAAAAAGAGAGAAAGGAGGGCTTGGAAAACTGAACACTCACAGGGCAGATCGAGGACAAGAAATATAGAAAGGAGGTGGTCTCCTACCTGACAGGTTGTGTGAATGATGATGCAGCAGGATGCTAAAGAGAAAAACACTACTAAAGGCCACAAGGAATAGGAGGTTATGGAGCACTACAACTACCCACAACCTGAAGGGACATGGCACATAGAAGTGTCCTGTATACAAAGGTGGTAGCATTTCTTCATAGTTATAGGGTTACATTTGGCTGACTCTTACTGGTTAGGCTGCTTTACCAGTAAGTGTTTGCCAAATCCCCAGTAGATTATATTAAGGGTTTGGTTTGAAATTCCAATCACCTGGAGAAGGCCAAAATGTACAACTGCCAAAATGTTGTGAATATGACAATGAAGATGAGGATAACAGTCCAAATAATGTAAATAATGCAACTAACCATAATACCTCATCTCAGAGATATAGATAGATATTTTAATAACCTTCAAGATGTATGGAATTAATAAATTCCAGTGTTGGTTTGTAAATTTTATACCCTAGTAATTGTGAGTTCATCAATTTGATTTTTTAGTGTTTATCAACACCTTTAAGGTTATTTAAAGCCAGAACATTTTAGGATTGTCCAGATTTTGAGATAATTTTCTGATACAAGTCTTACTAATTAACCCATAGCTGGGAGGAAAAGAAGTGGATTCATACCCTTCCCAAGGGCATTTGTGAATAAGTTAAAATAATGAATGCAAGTGGAATGCAAACTTGGCTCTTTGATTACTCGGAGCTTTTATCCATTACACAATCCACAGATCAAAGCTTACAGTACACTGTATTCCTGATCAATCCCCCATCTAAGTACTGACCAGGTTCAATGTTGCTTAACTTTGGTGGTCAGGTAAGAACCAATGTTTCAATGTGATATGGCCATAAGTAATTATGAGTTCAATTTGGCACAGGTACGACAGTGTAAAGGAAAGTTGGTTAACAATTGTATTTCAAAGAATATATCAACATGTTCAAAAAAAAAAAAAAAAAAAAAAAAAAAAATATTATTATGGATATTATTTACATACAGAATTCAGTGTAAAAAAAATTAAAAAAAAAAATATTGAACAGATGTTATTGTTACCGCATCATTTGGTTTGGATGATTTTGTTTAGTGGCATATCAACACCTCTATGGGTTATTTAATGCTGAAATCTAAATATTTTGAACACAATTTTATGGTTTCAACTAAATATATTTTGAACACAATTGTATGCCTTCAACTACAGATAAAATGTATTGTTGGTCATTTTACTATAAATATGTCTTGTTGGTTGGTTGATTTTGTTTAGAAGCATATCAACACCTCTATGGGTTATTTAATGCCGAAATCTAAATATTTTAAAGCAGCTGCATTGTACATAATTCGGTTAAATTAAAATTTGTATTTTGTATGAATACCACCTTATGAAAACTGAAACAAAGTAAAAGCGACCCCACCTGCCATGAATTCAGAGTGGAGGGCATGAGACCCTTACCCTGGCCCTGCCTGAGTGCCTTGGTAGATATATTGGGATTTGTATATTTGTATGTTTGGTACCATAGATAGGCTCTGGAGTAAAAACAAACCTATCACTGATACTTAACAGGTCTACCAGAGTTTTTTTGGTTGTGGGTCATATACCTGAAATCCCTCATCACTACTAGAGTTCATGAACTTCTCAGCTGAAGGACTGATGTCAGCCCTAGGGTCCTGAATAAACAAACAAGAAAAGTTTGCTGGTTTGAATTCTTCAAATACTTATATTTTTGGAATGTCAGATTATGGTCAGTCTCATTATGGTGAGCAACTAATGCTTTGAACATGTTCTTTGACAAATCAATATACAGTTGACTTCGTTAGATGTAATCATAAGTTCTATGCTAACAGTTTCTTTTCTTGCATTTATCAGTTGTGGAACTCCCTTTTGTCACCATGCTTTCCCGCCAACTTTAACTGAAAAAATTTAAATGCAATATCAATCGCTATCTACTGTTCTGATTACTAATGTTTCTGTTTTCTAATTCTTCCACACGCAGTAACCCCTTCAGTCTCGGTGGCTTTGCTGCCTTGCTTTGGGTGAACTTTATTAAAGAATCAAAATATATACTACCCACCAATTTCATCACAAGGAAAACTGAGAAGTATTTAAGTAACACATGGAATTTTTTATGACTTCTAAAACATTAAAGTATTAATAGAAAATAAAATAAAAAGCCATGATTTGAAAGAGGGATTTATTTTACCAACAGGGATAATTGCCACAAGGAATAAATGGGAGAAACCTCAAATAATTTTAATAAAAGATTATATGAACACAAAAGTGCTATTTTACAAAATATCAGATTATAAAATATAGCATAAGACCCAATGTCATTATATTAAATTGTAGAAAAGCAATTCCATTTCAATAAAACTTTTGGCCATGATAGAAACTATCACCACTTTCAGGGAAAGTCGGGATTTCAAATGCCAATTTTCAAAACTAAAAACTTTTCCTAATTTAAGCCGAAACCCAGCCAGGTTATCAGATCTCCTTCATTGTTGTCTTTTTTTTTGTAATTTTATATGGTGGGCAAGTTCGGGCAAGTTATCTCTGGCATGGGAGCATACCATATTTGAAATTCACAGATGTTAATTCAAAGCCAGAAATAAGAACCAAGATTTTCTTCTAAATTTAAGATGAAAAGAAAAATAGTGATAGTGTATATAGGAAGATTGTGGAAAGGGAGAAAAGGAAAAAAAAAAAAAAAAAAAAAGAGAGAAAAGAGAGTAAAGAGAGAAAAGAGAGAAAAGAGAGAAAAGAGAGAAAAGAGAGAAAAGAGAGAAAAGAGAGAAAAGAGAGTAAAGGAGTAAAGAGAGTAAAGAGAGTGAAGAAAGAGTAAAGGAGTAAAGAGAGTAAAGGAGTAAAGAGAGTAAAGAGAGTAAAGAGTAAAGAGAGTAAAGAGTAAAGTAGTAAAGAGAGTAAAGTAGTAAAGAGAGTAAAGGAGTAAAGAGAGTAAAGGAGTAAAGAGAGTAAAGGAGTAAAGAGAGTAAAGGAGTAAAGAGAGTAAAGTAGAAAAGAGAGTAAAGTAGAAAAGAGTAAAGAAAAAGAAGAATGAGAGATGTCACGATGGGGGGAGGGGTAGAACAGAAGTAACAAGGAAAAGTTAAAGTGCTAGAAATAAAAGACAAATGAAGAGTAAATTAAGCAAACAAAAGATTGAGAGATGATATAAGTCTATCTCTATCTATAAAAGGAAGGGTGTGTGTGTGTGTGTGTGTGTGTGTGTGTGTGTGTAATGAATGCACGGCCACAATTTGACAGATTTGCACCAAAACTTACATGCACATGCTCTAAGTTAGCAGGAAGGCCAAGACCGACTTTGCATTTCCCAACTCCCATCGATAGTGGAAATCATGTAGTTTGCGGCCATTTTCTACTGGCCAGAGTGAAAGCCAATAGCTGGCTGCCATGAAGAGGCAGGAAGATTCAATTGGTCAGTGTGAAAGCCAACAGCTGACTGACACGAATGTTAATTAGGAAAAATGCAAGTCACTTTACTCCAATTTGGCTCATTCGCTTGCTTAAACTCAACGTTGATTCTGATTCCACAGAAGTGGGTTGGGTATGAAAAAGTATTTGTTGTTAACATTCTTTTTTCATTCAGTTTTTCCAGTTACGAGTCCTTTTTTTAAAGCTGATCGTTTTGTGTTCATTTTGTTTAGTTCTTTTTTCGTAACAGATTTAATGTTTAGTATGGAGCTTAGTAAAAATTCGCAGTGTGAGATAGGCAAGAAGTAAGGCATGTAGCAACATCAGCACGGCAAAGTGCATTCCTTTAAGGCAAGGAAGGGCAAAAATATTTTAAGTCAAGTGATAGCGATTGCTGTATGAGTTGTACAATTTTTGAATCAAGCATGGGCAACTCTATATGAGAGAGAGAGAGAGAGAGAGAGAGAGAGAGAGAGAGAGAGAGAATATGTTTTTTTATATATCAAGAACAGTATCGGGGAAATTTTATGACAATGTGGAAAAGTTTACTTTTGACATGTTCCATCCTTCAGGACTTCATCGGACTAAATTTGTTATATACATAAAACTGGTCAAAGCAAAGATCTAATAATGGTTTTCCCTAGAGGAACACAGGTTGGAATCCTGCTGGAGAGTGCATATTTTTCTAATAAGTTTAGGCTGGAACATGTAAATAAATAAATAAATATACTGTTTAATGAATAAATAAAAACAGAACATCTACTCAAATATGAGAATTCATTAAAAATGACATTTAAGCAATAAATTGAAAATGTTTGATTAATAAATGAAAAATCCATTATGCCTCCTCTTGTAGGTTGAGTACTTTGCAAGAAAGGGATTTTTCACCTGCTACCATTAATGCTAAAAGCTCTTCACTATGAAGTGAGCACTTTGGTAGCTGGTAATGCTTATATCTTGCATGTAAGGTGTTAAAAATTCTCTTTGTTGCATAAGCTGATGGCTTAAGGGTGACAGTCCAACTGATGCCAAATAGGTTGGGTTTCAACCTGACCTGAGGCAATTGCATGTCTAGCCATACTGATGAGCTGTGACAGCAAAACTGTCTGTGGATGACAATAACGTATACTATATTTTATTATAAAAATTATCCTGATGATGACATTGATATGTCAAAAGTACTTGGTAATAAAACATGTATAAACACAGTTGATTTTTTCTCAACTTTCAGTAATGACATTAAAAAAAATTTATCTGTGAGTATGAAAGGCTCTTATTGAAATTAACTAGACAGAATATATCTAAACTTTACAATGAAATATATATATATATATATATATATATATATATATAAAAAGAAAAACAGACCACTTATAATTTATTTCAACAGAGCCCTTTTAAAGGATGCTGGATCATCAGAAAGCACTTCCAAAAGATGAAATGAAAATTGATGGGTAGTGTAAGTTTTTGTAATTTAACAGAGAGGGTAATAAGGAGTGGTTAGAGAGACATGTTAGAGTTTAGAGAGGGTTTAATTTAATATTTCTCTCAATCATATTTAGTATTGGGGGAGGAGGAGTGACCAGACCTTGACCTATTTAAACGGTTAACTTAACAGGTGTGATATATTGAAATGGGAGGGAAGAAGAGAGAAAAGAAAAAGGAAAAAGAAAGAAGGGGGAAGTAAAGAGAAAGAGGCTGTAAATGGGTTTTACATAGGAAGGAGCAGGGTGGTAAGTTTTAGCAATTTATGTAAAAGATAGATTTTAATGTTTGATAGTAATTTAGTTGTCTAAAAAAAAAAAAAAAAAATCCATGAAGAAATTAATTTGATGTTTGCTAGAAATTTAAATATTTAACTTTTTACAAATAATTTATGGATTTAATATAAGTTAAATACTGTATTAACACAGTCAAAGAAAACATTAAAAAAAAAAAAAAAAAAAAAAAAAAAAAAAAAAAATAAAATTTTAACAGTTTGTTTACCCAAACAATAGTACTCTTAATATTGTAAAAGACAGTTAAGGTAACATCTTTATCAGTTTGAATCTAATTCAGGAATGTAATATATATATATATATATATATATATATATGATTTCAGCTTTTGGAAGTAAAGTCTGATGATCCAGAACCCTGTTAAAGGGGTTATGGTGAAATAGCTTATTACATGGAATCTTAACGTGGTCTGTCTTTTATTCAAACAAATATATATATATATAGTCATCCTATCATGTATAGATCTACACACATACACACAAGACTACATTATTTGGTTATTCAGACAGGCTTACTAAAAAATATGCTATTGCAGGTGCCCATCGAAATTTGGTATCTACAAAATAGATCCAGACTTTTACAGTACTTCATATAATTTATAGTTTTGCAAGCAGCAAACAAAGACCTATCAGAGAAAGTGAATATATTTCTCAGACAGTGAACAATAGGCAATCAGTCACATGAAATTGTTTTATTGAAGAAAAAAAAATTACATATACACATCTTGAAAAGTGTGGAAAAAAAGAAAGAAATTGTGTTCTTGGTAAAATTCATTTTCAATAGATTCATTTTCTCACACCATTTTTTTTTTTTAAGTTCACAAAAGTTTTACATGTCTATGGTGTATAGACAATGTAGTGTAGCATACTTTTTTTTCTTAAATATCCTGGCCCTTCAGGACAGTCTCTTTCCTGCCCAGTAACGATCTGTTGCTCTTATAGGCAACCTTGACAAGATCCAAAAAATATTCAGATGTAGTTATTCTGAATTGTGTAACAAGGAAATTTCCAAAATAGCCATTTCAAAATATGAATGATGCCAGCACAATGTCAACCCTGCCCTTTTTAAAAAGATTTGGGATTCCATTTTGTTTTTGTTTTTAAAATAGAAATCATCTGTAAAATTGACTTACAGGGATCAAGGGATTCAATTTCTACTATTTGAGAAGTTAATTACTGCATTTTCCAAGAGTGTTAGTGCTAAGTATATGGCAGCAATCCCAACTAAAACTTGAAATCTTTTCTTTGACTCTACTGTTTACATGTGCATCTGTACCTAATGAGTCGGTGGTGAAATACAAGTAAATCAAATAACTACATCTGAATATTGTTTGTATCCTGTCAAGGTTGACTATAAGAGCAACAGCTCTTTGCTGGACAGGTAAAGGATTTTTGCGAAAAGGATCCTCCCAAGTGCTAACTTATCCACTCAATTATTTCGACATGGTGCTGCCTTGGCTGAGGGATTCATTTCACTGCTGCGAACTATGAAATAAAGTGAGGAATATGTTTTTTTTTACAGAGAGGAGGAGGGGGGGATCGACGATGGCAGAAAAAAAGAAACGGGAGAAAAAAAAAGAAAGAAAGAAACGGGAAAAAAAAAAAAAGAAAGAAACAGGAGAAAAAAAAAAAAAAAAGAAAAGAAAAAAAAGAAAAAAAAAAAGAAAAAAAAGAAAGAAAAACGGGAGAAAAAAAAGAAAGAAAGAAACGGGAGAAAAAAAAAGAAAGAAAGAAACGGGAGAAAAAAAAAGAAAGAAAGAAACGGGAGAAAAAAAAAGAAAGAAAGAAACGGGAGAAAAAAAAAGAAAGAAAGAAACGGGAGAAAAAAAAAGAAAGAAAAGGAGAAAAAAAAAAAAAAAAAAAAACAGGAGAAAAAAAAGAAAGAAAGAAAAAGGAGAAAAAAAAAAAAAGAAAGAAAAACAGGAGAAAAAAAAAGAAAGAAAGAAACGGGAGAAAAAAAAAGAAAGAAAGAAACGGAAAAAAAAAAAAAAAAAGAAAGAAAAAAAAAAAGAAAGAAACAGGAGAAAAAAAAAAAAAAGAAAGAAACAGGAAAAAAAAAAAGAAAGAAAGAAACAGGAGAAAAAAAAAAGAAAGAAAAAGCAAAGGAGAAAAAAAAAAGAAAGAAAACAGGAAAAAAAAAAAAGCAAAGGAGAAAAAAAAAAAAAAGAAAAAGAAAGGAGAAAAAAAAAAAAGAAAAGAAAGAGGAGAAAAAAAAAAAAAAAGAAAAAAAAAAGAAAAAAAAAAAAAAAAGAAAGAAAAAAAAAAAAAAAAAAAAAGGAGAAAAAAAAAGAAAGAAAAAAAAAAAAAAAAAGAAAGAAAAAAACGGAAAAAAAAAAAAAAAAACAGGGGAGAAAAAAAAAAAAAAAAAAAAAGAAAAAAAAAAAAGAAAGAAAGAAACAGGGAAAAAAAAAAAAAAAGAAAAAAAAAAAAAAAAAAAGAAACAGGAGAAAAAAAAAAAAGAAAGAAACAGGAGAAAAAAAAAAAAAAAAAAGAAGAAAAAAAAAAAAAAAAAAAAAAAAATTGTGGGGAGATCAGTCTTGAGGCCACCTGCCTCAAAATAAACAGTAAGGTTAGTAGCAATGAAATTCTTTATTATCAGCCATTTGAGTTTATGTATCCAATCTTTTAAGCAAAACTTGAAGACAATAAGATCGAAATTTTCAAAGTAGATAAAAATTGAACGGATTCTAAAAATGAAATCAACTGCCTTGGATAGTTTTAACAAAAATAAAAGCATATTTATTCTTGTAAGTGAGCAGATGTTATTGAGAGAATTTATTCATTACTAAACTAGAACCAACCAAAAACAAAACCAACCAGAAATGAAAGAATCTAAAATAAAAAAAATGCACAAAAAGTTTTGTTAGTTTGAATATGTTTAGAAGATTTGTTTTATTTTTTATTTTTTTTGCAGCATCTATTTTTGTTTAATAGATTCCTGTTCATTTTTGTTGATTAGTTGTTTCCCCCACCCACTTTCTTTTTCCCCCCCTCTATGGATAGAAAGGGAAGTGACAAATATAGATAGAAATTACAAAAGACTTTGTGATCGAACAGAAATAGTTTTCTTAAACTAAAATAAAAAAAAAAAAAATTAAAACCTTTTCAGAAGTAAACACTTTAAAAGTCAGATGTCTTTATTCCAAAGAAAAATTTCAGAATTAGTAAACTAAATTTGTTTTTTTTACTAACATGTATCGGAATACGCACATACTTTTTATCTTTTTTTTTTTTTTTTAAATCTATTCACCACAAGCAATGTGACAATGACACTAAGACAAGATGCTACTGGGAGGGAGAGACAATGAAAATTCTTTTGAAGTAACCAGGAACCCAAGAATAAACCTCTACTCCTGTTCAAAAGCCTGGAGAGTAGTGAAAACCAGATGATAGTTTATCATCGTGACCAAGAGTTTAAGTGTGCTGGCCTTGTTGCTAGATAACTGTGGGGAACTGTTCCGTAGAAGCAAGTGAGCCAGAGTGGCTTGCAACTGGTGTATAGGAAAATAAAGGTCTTACCTCAATGTGTGGCACGTGTCAGTGGCAAGTTTGCTCCTTGGAAATGGCATTACTCTCCTATATAGGGGCACCTTGGCGTGGTGTAATGGTTAGCAAGCTTGTCCTGCTAGAACATATTACAACTGAGTAGTGAGTTCAATCTTCACTGGGTGCTCCATACTTCCGGCCTTGTGCCACATCTAAGCAGTGCTTAGAAAATCATTTTGGGCACCTCGGCGTGGTGTAATGGTTAGCAAGCTTGTCTTGCTAGATCAATTACAACTGAAAAGTGAGTTAGATCCTCACTAGGTGCTCCATACTTTCGGCCTTGTGCCACATCTAACCTATGCTTTGAAAATCTCTACTCTCCCATATAGCGATTACAGCAGCGTGTGCGGTAACAAGGGTTTTTGTACAGTTTGGCATGGTTCGACCAATAGCAAGTTGTGTGTTGATTGGTTGAAATGGAGGGGGCTATTTACCTGGGTAACTGAGAATAAATGCAAAGAACACTGATTGGTTGGTCAACCGTGGTGTTGGCCTGCTTGAATGAAGGCTAAAGCAGTGAGAAAAGCAGACGGATTTTACATTTTGAAGTGTCCGGAAAGCAAGAATGGTGGATTGAACAAGCAGTATCTTGAATTGTATGAGCGACGTCTTAACAATAGAGACTCATTTAACCAACAATAACACAATCTCTCCCAGAAATTATAACTAAGGCCTGGCCCAGCATAGTTGCAGTATAAACCACAGGTGGCCTCTGTGGGTGTCGAACAGGTACAAATGTACCTAAGCAGGCATCTGCAACAGGGATTGGCACTGTCAAAAAATGAGTGGCTAGAAATTATATATATATATATATATATATATATATATATATATATATATATATATATATATATATATATATGTATCTGTGTGTATACATATATGTGTAAGTATGTATATTATATATAATATACAAACACAAAGTTTAGTTAAATCCAACTGATAATGTCTTTCTGATTTAAAAAAATGTAATCCTCTAGATTATGGCGTAACCTGACTCATTTTCTGTCCTAACAAAGTAAAAACTCTCTGAAATGAAAATATTGCTAACTTTTTTTTTTTCCAGGACATTTTGAAACTATTGTATTTGTTAATGGTATAAGCTTTTAATCTCATCCATTGAAGAAAGTAGATGCTATTTTTAGATTAACCCGAGAATAACTCAGTAATTATGCTACGGTCAGAATGGATCAGGTCAAGTCTAGTCAGAAAGAGACAAGGAAAAAAGTTTTAATATAGAAATGTAATCTCAAAGGTTAATAACAAACCGGTTTCAGAAAAAATATGGTTAAGAAAGTAGGTGTCAAGTTTAAAAGCTGGAAATAACTGCTTTAACACACACTATATATATATATATATGAGGGCGTGTGTGTGTGTGTGTGTGTATACACACTATATGATATAGCATATCTTATATTAAAATGCATTGTTAAAGGAAAATCAAAATCAGACATTGTAATCATTCCTTTGGTTAAAAACAGAAAAAATATCTGTAACCAGTGACACTTCCAGAATTTAGTGCAGGGTGGAGTCAAAATTGGAAAAGAATAGAAAAAAAAAAAAAAAAAATTAAATCTATTAAAAAAAGAAAAAATATAGTGGTTACTGTCTTGCTTGAGAGCTTAGCAGCTTTCTGTAAGTGTACACAAATTTTAACTTACATTTGACTAAGCTTTTTAATATGGGAATTGACAAAAACAAATCGACAATAATGCCTGTATTTAAATAAAAAAAAAATTAAAAAAAAAAAATGAAGGTATCATAACAGTGCCATGATCTACATATTCCTCAGACTGGATCAGCCTATTACTTGCTCTTACTAAACTGGCATTGAAACAATATGGGATATGAAAAATCCCTTCAAACAAATGAATATATAAATAAAAATAGAATTGAAATTAGTAAAATTTAATTTAGATACAATACAGTAAAAACAAAAAACAAAACAAAAAACAAAAAGAAACAAAACAAAACAGCTCCAAAAAACAAAAAAACGCAAAAACTTCCATATGATGACAAATGTCAATCCTCATCTGTCTTACTAATGGAGATTTGCTTGATATTCCCTTGACAAAATTGTATTACCAGAAAAATTAATTTACTTTCAAAGACAGTTTTTCAAAACTGTTCATTATATATATATATATATATATATGAAACACTATGAAAGTATAAAAATGGGTTTTAATACCAGTAGTACTTTTGAAAAAATTATTACTGTCAATGCATTTTGGGAAAAAAAAAAAAAAATTACCAGCAATAAAAATCTTGGTCTTAAATAACCCATTGAGGTTGGTAGGCAATAAGAAAAAAACGAACCGAAGAAGATATTCAAATATAAACAGGAAGGCCATAATTAGGTTGGAATAAGGAGAGAAAGCCAAAGTAAAAAAATATGAAGACAAAGAACAGTAAATAGTGTAATGAAAAGATTTTTGAAAAAGAGTGAGAATGAATGGCAAAGAATATGAAGAATAAACCATTTTAAAAGAGATTCACATTAATTTCAAAGTTTGGTTGTAGCACAAAAGCTAACTGAATACAAGTACAGGAAGGTTAGACAAAAATGGAAGAAAGGCAGGAAGAAAAAAAAATGATGGAGGAAAGAAAGAAAAAAATATCTGAAGATGAAAGAAATAGAATGCACCAAGTTATTTATGTTAACTTCATATAGCAGAGAAGAATTAGAATATGAACCAACCAGCTGGATGACTTGCCCGAATTTTTTTTTTCTTTTAAGATTCCAAAAATTAGTCAACTGCCATTTCTTCAAATATGTCTATTTTAACCTACTTTTTTGTACTAATATCTTTGGCATGTATTTTTATTAAAGCAAAAAAAAAAAAAAAAAAAAAAAAAAAAAAAAAATTGAAAAGTACCAAATGGTTTTCACTGAATATTCATAAAAAGGAAATCATTGTTAATTTTGCAATGTTTGCTTTCTGCTGGTTGACTGCTGATGTCATCTAAGATGCGGAAATAGTTTTTGTGTGGGAAGAAGAAGGCAGAAAAAAAATAGCAGCTTAATATTTTTATTAAATAAATATTGAAAATACTTTTTTTTACTGTTTTCCAAAACTAAATAATTTTACTGGATAATTAAAAAAATAATGGTTTTTAAAATTTAGGGAGAAAAAAAAACCAAAACAAAAAGCCTTAAATTTATAAATTTCAGTAACAGCCAAACATTTAATTTAATAAAAGTTACCTTTTAAAATTAACTGAAAAACTGTGTGAAGGAATAAATTTTAAACCAGTTCCTTCAGAAGGTCAAGGCCTTTGAATGCAAAACAAATTATAGATTTGATCTACAGTTATTGAATAATAACTTTTTTTAAATATCAACACCATTATAATCTGATGATAGAGTAAATAAGTAAAAATAAATAAGACCAAAATTTCACCATCTCTACAATTAGATAATAAAGTTTGTCGGGCAAATTATGCCATAGTTTGACCAACCTATCAGAAAGCTTTCACAACTAGGATATAAGGCTATGAGCCAATAAGATACGAGAGATCCTTTCTCAAAATGGATCTATAGCTGTGTATGTAAATAAGCTGTGTATGTGGATAAATACATTTTGTTCATACTTCAATGCTGCCCTTATTGTAACACAACCAGCTCTTTTCTCAATCTATTATGAGCCAGGTCTTTTACACTTGAAACTAACTTTTACCTCATCCTTGTTTTGTGTATATATATATATATATATATATATATATATATATATATATATATATATATATATATATATATATATATATATATGTGTGTGTGTGTGTAAATATATAGGAAAGAACACATTCAGTTAATAATCCAAAAGTTCTTTAGTATTTTTATTTAAAAAAAAAAAAATACAGTGCTCAATACACAAATAGAGCATATATATATATATATATATATATATATATATATATATATATATATATATATTCAAAATTATAAGATATGCATGTTATAACATCACTACAAAAAAAATTTTGCAATCAACACTATCACTTGATAAGACACCAAAAGTGTTAGAACAAAACTGCAATTTCTGTAGAGTGATGTTATAACATGCATATCTTTTTGAATAAATATTCAATATTGAGCACTTTTTAAGAATAGTGTTTTTGGTTATCAGAATTTTATTCCAACTGTATCAACCCAGTAATATATATATTATGAAATGGGCAAAGTTCGACAATTATTTTACATTTGGATACACCATGAGCAGATATGAATGTACGTGAGAGAATCATGGAAGATTGTAGTTTAAAGACAGTAAAATCCACCTTGCTAACCGAACGTTCCTCTGTGGCTGAATCGGTTAAGGCGTGCTAGGCTAAATGACGGTTAAGTATAGGATACAACTTCAATTCCTGTTGAAGGATGAATATTCACTATGAAAATTTCTTGGACATTCAGGCCAGTAAATGTTTAATATTGTTTATTATAAACAGAGCATTTACTTAAATATTTGTATCTATAAAAAGAATGTATAAACATAAAAATGTCTTAAAATATATATTTATATAAATAACTTGCCATTCGTATTTGAGAATACCCTTCTATTAGGGTGGCTAACCAATCCCTATTTCAGACACTTGCTCAGGTACATTTGTGTTTGTTCAACACCCACCCAGCCAACCTGTGGTTTATACTGCAACTATTCTGAGCAGACCTTAGTTACAGTTTCTGGGAGAGAGAGTGTTATCTAGTGTGATCAACAATCTGAACAATGCCAGGACATTCAAACCCTATGTCAAATTGACTTGTGACTTCATGATAGAGCAGTTATCGATGCCCCCCGCCCCGCCAACTGTTCTGTCTATCCAATATCACTCAAGGCTTGTGTCACACTGTGGTATGGTTTTTCAGGCACTTTCAAAAGTGCCACATGCTGGGATCACCCTCTTCAGGCTGATAACATTATGAAGTCTATTTCCTGACAAGTCAACCGTGGTGAGATTTGAACCCGGGTCTCATGGTCACAAATTGAATGTACTAATCACTTGGCCATGTGCTATATATATATATATATATATATATATATATATATATATATATATATATTATTTTTCTTTTCTCTCCACAACTTCCTTTTTATTGTACATTTTCTGTGTTTTAATTTAAATTTAATTCCCGTTGAAGCCTGAAGAGCGGGAGTGAAACTGGTTGCTTTGCCCGTTTTTAATATGTCTAGTAATATTAAGTTTTACACTTTTATTTCTATCATCATATATATATTCATTCATAACTTATTCATTACAATTTACTCATTCACTACAAGAACTCATTCATTGCCATTTGATCCACCATATACCACCATCACAGAGAGCCTGCTAAAAATACCATGTCATAAAAATTTCATATGTACAACTCTTGTATGGGAATGATTGCAAAACACTTTCTCCTCCCGAATTTATAGGCAGGACCACACAAATGCATGCTGGGATTTCTTCCTTGCCAATAAAATAGGCCAGTTTTATCTGACTCGGTCATGGTCCATCTTGCTTTGAAGTCAGAACACTATGTTTGCTTATCAGTATTTGCTCTTGTGTATCAACACCAATTCTTAGTTTGTGAACTTTGTCTTATTACTGTTAATTTGCCTTACATATAGCATTTATTTGCCTTCATACTATCTTTTTGTTTTTTTGTTATTCTAAACTTTGTCAATTTTGTTTGCTGGGCAGTCCTGCCATTTGTTAACATTTAACCATAGCCACTTGCTCTACAGGTGGAGTAATTTGATAGCAACTGGGATTGAGGAATCGGAGAGCCAAGTTTGAATTCCACTTGGATCCATTACATTCACTTAAATGCTAATACACTTCTCCCAGGTATAGGTAAATAGCAGAACAGACTGGGTTCTATAGCCTTGGATGGTAACCGGTCTAAGAAAAGGAAAAACTGAATTCAAAACTGGCCTGGAGAGTGCTGGGCTCTGTCAGGCTATCTCGCCCAAGAAACGCCCATTCTACTATGGTTGCAGTACATATGGTGCCTCTACGACCTTACAGGTAATGGGATAAAAAAATCTCCTACAATTATGCAATGCTAACATACACCAAACATATCAATATAGTGATTTTCCAAGTGTAGCTCAGATGTGGCACAAGGCCGAAAGTAAGGGCTACCCAGTGAGTATCGAACTCACTACTCAGTTGCAATAGTTCTGAGTGAGACAAGCTTGCTAACCATTACACCACCTAGAGGTACCCCAAACATATCAATATATAGTGTGAACGGATGTTGTCAGAAGAAACTACTAACCCTTATAAAACCTTTGCATCACATTTAATTTAAATATCTAAGGGAGCTAATTTTACAAAATATTTCAAGTACCCATTTTTTTTTTTTTTTTTAAATCTAGATTTTTTACTGGATTTTTTCAAAGAGGCATAACACCAACATGTTTGGTGAGAATAACAATTTATTATAATTTCTTGTAATAATGTTAACAAGTCAATAACTTTAACATCGTCAACCTGTTAACATTCATGTCCCTTTAGTGGTCATTACCAACACAGCAAATGGAAACAAAACATGTTTATTTTTAAGTTTGTTCTGGGAATGTATTGGAATTTAGAATAACCAATCAGAAAGTAGGACTAATCAAACACAGAATAAAATGATGATGCAGATTGGCTAAAGAAAGATCCAATCAATCTCTGTAAGGGTCATGTGACAAATACAGGCACCAAGTTAAAAAAACTCATTCTCTTTTTTCTTTCACAACTTTGAGATAGCATGAAACAAGGCTTCTCTCTTCATTATGCATAGTGTCATCCTACAGAACGGAACTGGTAAACTTAAGGGAAATTCATATTATCTAAAGCTACCCATGAACCGAAAAGGACCTATTCATCAAGAGCACAAAAAAAAGATACGGTAGATGAACACTATCTGCAAACACTATTAGGTTGTTTGGAAAATAGGGTCCACCTTTAGAATCAAATTTTATTCCTGAATGAATGTATTTTGACAGTGTTTAAATCGGTCAAAATAGGAACTGTGAACATCTGTATATTTCTACCATTGAGTTTACAAGATTTATGACTACAATAAAACTGAAGGTTTGGGTGCCAAAAAATCTTTGAATAAAGTTTCTGCATCTTTGAAAAAGTGGTAGTCAATGGGCAAGAGATCAAGGAGATATAGTAGATGTGAAGTCAGCGAGTTTTTGTAGTGTCATCCTGGCCACATGTGGCAAAATCGAACCATCAACTAACCAGTGCCAGTTGCTTAACCAAACATGTGCTTCATCCAATTGCTAGCAGTAAATTTTGGCAATGTTGGTGTGATTAGATACCAGAATGGATACTGCCAATGTTAGACCACCAGACAGATACCATAATATTCTGTTGATGAAAGTTTGGTTTAGGAAGCCATTGAGCTAATTGTTAAAAAGATCCATTTCTCCACACAAATCACTATTTGATTTTAAACAAAACAAAAAAAAAAAAAAAAATGGATCATTTGAATTTCACAGATCCAACACTTCAAAATGTCAAACTCTTGACTTTCACAGATTTCATGTTAAACAATTTATGGAGTTTCTTCATCTTGCAAATTGTCTTGACATGATCCAATATTGATAAAATGGTAACACCTATTATCTGAGATTTTTCTAACATTTTGACATGGATTTGTTCAGCTTGGGTTTTCAGATATTGATTGTCAATTGTAGATGGACGTCCTTTACCCTCTTAATATTTAATACTCTTATCCACACTGTGGAACTTCGGAAACCAGTGCCATTCTATCCAATCACAAGCGAATCTTTCCCCCATGCTCTGTTAATGTTGGCAGAAGTTTGAGAAGCATTATGACCAATATTTACATTATTCGAACTATTGTCACTAGCTTTAACTAAATTTCATTATCCACTGTGCAAGGTGTTCTTGATAAAGGTGTTAGTTAGATCCAGTGACAGGACCCAAGGAGTTCAATGCCCAGTTATGGCAGTGAACAACTTTCAGAGGGAAATTAACAGGAGATAACTGATAATTGACATCCATTAAAACATGGCATGTGGAACTAGAACAGTCTACCTCAATGAGCAAAATAAAGGTTTCAGTTCAACATTCCAACTACCTGAAGAAGGCCGAAGCGTAAAACGGCTGAAACGTAATAAATATGGTGACAAAGATGAGGACAATAGTCTGAATAATGTAAATAGTGTACATAATACCTCATTTCAGAAATATAGACAGATACTTAAAGGCCGAAATATTGTGATAAATATGGCAACAAAAATGAGGACAATAGTCCGAATAATGTAAATAGTGTACATAATACCTCATCTCAGAAATATAGACAGATACTCCTATCCACACTGGGAAACTTCAGAAACCAGTGCTGTTCTATTCAATCACATGCTGATGCTTTACCCCATGCTCTGTTAATGTTGGCAGATGTTTTAGAAGCATCATGAACAAGCTTTAATTCATGCAAATAAAGTAAATACATCTCAATTTTTCAAATTCATGCTGAGGGGGTAAATAATGAAAGAGATTGATATAAAATTAAGAACACTAATTGTTATGAATCGGTAATATTTTTTCGAAACTATCAGAACATAAAAAGTTTATTCTAAAATCAGACATTATTTTCTGAACACCATATATGTGAATATTATATATATTTAAATCGTACAAGTTGCCGCATGTTTCTTTTCAAAAAGGTGTCATTCAGTTCATTTGTGTGCACATGGTTTAACCCTTTTCTTTATGGGAAATTAGTGCAGTCTCATGGCATATTATCATTGGTTATTATAATCACAGTTTGCTTTATGTAGTGCTGATTGACAGATGATGCTGCCTTAGGTGAGAAAATTTTTTTTTGGTTTATTTGCGAGGAAGTAAGAGAAAACATTTTAATGGATTTATAAAATAAATGTCAATATTAGAAATAAATTTCTTTTCTGACTATTTTCTGAAATAATTATTATGAAAGCATAAATAGAAAATTATAAAATTTAAAAAATATAAAAAAAAAAAAAAAAAAATTATCAGCTTTACTTTTTAAAACAGAGAACATTATTTAATAATGATGTTGTAATCTTAAATTAAATGAAAGCCTGTGGGAATTATGATATTTTAAATTAATTCCTTCAGAAAGTCTATATCAGGCATTTCACTCTAATAATGAATTTGATCTATTAAGAGTGTCTATATTTCTTAGATGAGGCATTATGTACATTTACATTATTCGGACTATTGTCCTTATCTTTGACGCCATATTCATTACAATGTTTCAGCTGTTGCACGCTCCAGCCTTCTTCAGGTAGTTGGAATGTCGAACTGAACCCTTTATTTCGCTCACTGGGGTAGACTGTTCTAGTTCCACGTGCCATGTTTTGATGGATGTCAGTTATCAGTTATCTCCTGTTAATTTCCCTGTGAAAGTTCTCCACTGCATTAACCAGGTATTGAACTCACACTCTTTGGGTCCTGTCAGTGGATCTAACCAACGCCTTTATCCACTGTGCTTGAGGACATCTGGGTATGAATTTCTGTGTATTATAAACCTAATGTCTTCAGCAACCACTTTTACCAGTGCTAATATTGCAATTTTGCTGTTATCATACATGTTTTTATCAGAACTTCTATTGCAACTGTTGTTATCATTGCTTTTCTCTGACACTCCTTATTACTGGTTCCCATATTGTATTTATTTCTATGCTTGGTCGGCTCAGGAGATTTTTGTGGCCTAGCATATATGCTGATATGTTTAAGTTTACGCATTTTCCAATGGTGTTCCTTGTCTATGATCTCAACCTGATCCCACAGAGGGCAGTGATCTCCCTTCTCTCTCCATATGTGGTCAGCCATGCCTGATTTTTCCACTTCCCCTCGTGTTACAGCTTTCTGGTGTTCCTGAAGCCTTACCTTGAGGGGTGGCCTGTCTCCTTTATATTCCTTTTTGCAGCTGCACGTGATAGCATACACACAGTCTTTAGTCGGGTTCTCCTCTGTGGGGGGGTCTTACTCGGGAGAGATATCCGCGAAGTGTCGTCAAGCTGTATTCAAGCTGAACTGGCATCATGTTCCCATCATCATAATATAGCTTCCCTCTACCTTTTCTATAAATACTTTCATGCTAATTATTCTGATGAATTCTCTCTGTACTCAGACTTTATGAATTTATGCACAGTACTAGCAGCAAGGTTTCAGCATTTTACTAATTTTGTTCTTGCCAGTCAGTTATGACTTGACCATAAGCACTATATATTTGTTGATATCTCCATATGGAAGTTAAAGGAAGGGAATAACATTATGTGACATTGTAGTGATAGAAAAAGAAATAGAAAGAAAACTTAAGTCTCACTATCTCTAAAACATGATGAATAATAAAAATCACCAGGTAAAAGCCATAGTTGAACCAACCAACCAACCAGAAAGCTTTCACAACCAGGATATAAGAAAAAAAAAATAGATAACAAAAAGATCAAAATTTCACCACTCCTAAAAATAGATGGTTGTGACTGCTGGTTGGCTGAATTAAGATATAAGGTCACAAGACAATGAGAAGCAAGTGGCCTTTTCAAATCAGACCTATAGAAGTGTATATAAACAAATAGAAAACCAACCAAAATCAGAGTGGGGGTATTAAAAAAAAATTATTCTTTAATCCACCATGTACACTGCTATGAAAAAAACTAAGGTGTACCCCAAATTTATTTTTAACTATCACATATGATTATTAGTTAGGATAATACATTCGTCATTACAAGTGATTCCCAAAATTACGAATCACTCAACCTAATATATCATGACTAAATTATAAAAAAAACAATGCCCCCAGAGACAAAAGACCTAATTGTATTTAATAATTATCTCCACTTTAGGCAAGCAAAAAAGAAATGAAGATTCAGTTTAAATAAGAGACAAAGAACGAGCAGAGGAAGGCATTAGGTTTACATTGTGAAACAAAAAGATGCACTCAAAGAAACTTTTAAGATAACAAAAACAACAAAAAACATGGATCCCCCAAACTATTTAAAAAAAAAAAACAAAAAAAAAAAAGATACATACCGGAAAAAAAAAAAAAAAAAAAAAATTAATTAAAAAATAAAAAAAAAAATTTGAGAAAAACCAAAAGGAGACACAAACACAGGAAAAAAAATTTTGAAAAAATGGAAAACAGATAAAAAAAAAAAAAATGGAAAAAAACATAAAAAAAAAAAAAAAAAAGCCAGAAAAATAAAACAAAAAAGATAAACCTTTGTCAACATCAATCTTCAAAAATTTAAATGCAATATCAATCTTCATCTTCTGTCTTAATTCCTGTTCTTTTATTGCTCTCTCCTTAACAGTCTTTTTCCCCTCAAATTCTCTAACAGTCAGTATCCCTTTGCGTCTTTGTGGCATTATTGCCTTGCTTAAGGAGGAGGAAAAAAAAAAAGAAAAAGAAAAAGAAACTTACTCTAGTGCTTCAAGAATGCTAACAGTTAGGATCTATAAAACAGCCATATACCGGATATTGCCACCCACTGTGAATATATAAACTAATTTTAGTAAGAATGCTAATTCTTATAAGTCATTTATTGAACACATAGCGTTTGATACTATTTCAGTTTCCAGTTTAAATATTTGTAATGGAAAGTGCTTTTATTGTAAAAAAAAAAAAAAAAAAAAAAAAAAATCCTTTTATTTATGACTTTTTTTTCTTATCTGGGAAGCAGACACTCTTACCCCATAATGAGTGACAAAATTCACATGCATAAATTAACAGAAATGCTCATAGACCAACTGAACTGAAAAGTTACTCACTGAAAACCCTCTGACAATAGACCTACCTCTATGGACAAATAGAAAACAACAAAGTTAAAGACAGCATTATACAAGGTCATATAGTTGTCAAATTTTGAGCAATTAAAATACATGCAAGTATAAACAGAAGACAATATTTATGAAGCAAGTGGCCTTGGTGGAAACAATTCTTAAGACTGAAGAACAAAAACTGAAATGAAATATTAAATTGGTAAAGAAATGCTAACTGACAATGGCAGCTGAGTGGCAGAATTAAATTATTACTTGCGACAAAAAAAGTAAAATAAAAAGGCAGATAATTAATGAAGATCATGGAAAATACAGGTATACCTCACCCCCACATTGATAATTGGTTCCAGGTCATGGCTTAGGTCATGAAACAACTTAAGTCAAAATAACCACACTATAAACCACAAATATGCACTCCCTATTACCTGTTACAGTATTTATGATAGGTATGTACAATATTCTGAATAAAATATTTAATTTACACCTTATCTTCCAGCAATGATAAAATCATCAAAAAGCATGATTATATATAATAAAATTATTAGTAATCCATATGGAAATTTCTAAGAGGATATAGATCCATTGAAAGCTCTATGTCAAAAAACAGAGCAAATTATATATATTAGTTGGATTGATGTGAATTTGCGACCCTGGTTTTCTTTGACTGCTAGTGGCACTTGCATATTGATGTTAACTTGCCCGCCCATTACTCTGCTCAAGAGGGTGTCTGCAATACGCAACAGACACTCATATGTTAATGTCCCCCCCCCACCAAATGTGCTCAGAAATGCATCATTTCCAATATAATTGTTTTTACATTGTTTATTTTTATAGTGTAGTTTTTATTTTGTATTACAATTATTACTTTTCACTGTTTTTATATATATATATATATATATAATGTGTGTGTGTATTTAGGCAGCATTTTTTCATTGATACAGGTTTCATTAAATAATATAGACAAGTGTTGTTTATTTATTTTATATAAATTCTTTTCATATCGTCTGATAGGCTTAATAACATTATCATTAAACGAAGAAAGAAAATCACAATATTGATACATATTTTTTAATCCTGTCTAAGCTTTCAGTTTACATAAGCCATTATGAAAGATTTCAATTACATTACAATATATTAAACAATGCATGGACAAAACAATGTGCAACGTCATGAGCTGCAATGCAATTTTCAATTCCAGTGTCTTTTATGCACAAATTTGTCGTTGCTTGGAAATCTTCAATGTAAACAAAAACAGACTATCATTATTGTTTTGTTCTGTCTATTGTTTAATTTATTGCAATGTAATTGTCATCTTTGATGATGGCTTATGTAAGCCGAAAGCTTAGGATTAAAAAATATGAATCAATATGGTGATTTTCTTTTGTCTTTTAATGATAATGTTATTAAGCTTATCAGACGATATGAAAGGAACTTACATAAAATAAATAGACACTTGTCTATATTATTTAATGAAATATGTGTGTGTGTGTGTGTGTGTGTGTGTGTGCAAATATATTGATAAAATAGGTAAGAACCGTTTGATGATCCAAGGTTCTTTAGTAATTTATTTTTATTTTTAAAAACAGTGCTTGATACACAAGTAGAACATAGATTAAAATTAGTTTTTTAAAAATATGATTCTATCGCTACACAGGGATTACCAGGTATCAAAAACATAAGCTAAAAACTTCCAATTCAGAAATTAAATTGAAGTACGTAGTTCGTTTTCATTTTCAAGCAAATTTTGGAATTTCAATGCCTGTACAGGTATACCTTACCCTCAATCATTAATTGGTTCCAGGTCATGACTTAAGTCACTTTTCAGCCTAAGTCAAAATAATCACTCTATAACCTGCAAATAAGTACTTCCCATTGTCTGTTACAGTATTCATGATATGTACGTACAGAATTCTGAATAAAATAATTAATTTCCACTATCTTCCATTGATATAGCCTTACATTTTACATTAGCACTGAGATTTTTCTCCCGAGCCATGAGGAAAAATGCATTCTAAATAACAAATGAAATGTATCTGAAAGAATGTCAACAGCAGAGCACAGATATAAACAACTCTGAATTCAAAATCAGTGTTGAAGCAGAAAACACACAAGTGCTGAGAGGAATTTGTAATATAGACATCTATGAAACATACTTTATTATGTTAATTTTTGTTCTTTTTCAGGATTATATTATTTTTAAATTTATTTAAATATGATTTTATATGTGCTTATCGTTATTTTCATGTTTTGCTGTTTCTAGCAAAATAAAGGGTTCAATTTGACATTCCAACCACCTGAAGAAGGCCTGAGTGTACAACGGCCAAAACGTAATAAATATGGCGACAAAGATGAGGACAATAGTCCTAATAATGTTTTCTCAATGGTAACTAGACTTTATGAATTTAAGCGCAGTACTAGGTTGGCAGCAAGGCCTCATCATTTTACAATTGATATGGCTGCTAAATGTAACCGTAAGTTCTATGCTAACAGTTTCTTCTATTGCACTTCTTGCTTGTGGAACTCTTCTGGCTTCTTGCTTCCCAGTCAACTTTGATCTTCAAAAATTTAAATCCAATGTCAAGTGTTAACTTCTGTTTTCTTTATTCTTTTATTTATTGTCCTTTCTTTCCTAATTAGTATATTTTTTTATATTCTAACATTCAGTAACTCTTTGCAGCTTAGTGGATTGGGCTGAAGTGATTAAAAGAGTGGGGCAAGCAATAACGACAGTACTAAATAAGAACTAGACATTGGTTTCAGGACAATCTACACCCATAGATTAAAAAATGGGGTTCGGTTCAAAATACCGCAAAAATTACCTGGATCAACAAGTATCTGAAGAAGGCTGGAGGACAACAGTTGAAACATTGTGATAATAACAAGAAAGATGAGGACAGCAATCTGAGCATAAATAATGTAAACTAGCAATATGTATAGAAATTTCATAGTTTTTGTATTTGAATTTCAATTCTCAAGTGAAATGATTGAATAAGCTCCTTGTGAGTGATGATTATAAATTGGTTGGTCGTTTTGTTTTATTGGCATATCAACCTCAGTGGGTCATTTAATGCCAACAAAATGTTTGAAATAGATTCATAGTGATAGTTTGGTAGAAATGG
Organism: Acanthosepion pharaonis; assembly: GCA_903632075.3. Taxonomy (NCBI): domain Eukaryota; kingdom Metazoa; phylum Mollusca; class Cephalopoda; order Sepiida; family Sepiidae; genus Acanthosepion; species Acanthosepion pharaonis. Next base: position 313,681 of record CAHIKZ030001317.1, read on the forward strand.
TATATATATATTTGAACCATTTTTTAATTACTCATATTTTTGAGTACAATCCAACTTTTAGGAAATTTAAAATCTTTGATGGTTTTATTTTTGTAAAAAGTTTATTTTTAAATTACTCATGTGGTAATAATTTGTTAGCACTAGATCAAAATCTACACACTAACATTTTTTTTTTTCATTTCCCAGCCTATTGCTTAGCTGTTGGAATGTTTTTGCCAGTCCAATGCATGTTCAGATCTTGATGTCACATTTTCGATCAACATTTAAAAACCCTTCTCAAATATTTAAACTTTGACACCAGTTTGATGTTTATACCTTCAAATCATAACTCACATCTTGAGTTTTCTCTCTTGCTGATGACCAAAATTTCTGCCATCTTGCAATTGATGGTTCATTCATTTTCTTGATTTCTTCTATCACTCCGTAGTTTGTTTTCTGTGATGGCCATCCACACAGTGACATCTGTGGATCTTATATTATTAAGATTATGCTCACTGATAATAAATCTTGGTAGGGCCTCCAGTTCCCTTAGGTTGAATAAATCTGTGAAGTAGACAACATTCTTCTCTCACACATCTTTCTATTTTTGTATAGATACTCAGTTCATTTTGATCCATATGCAAGCAGTTTGCTCCCAATATAAGTTCTGGATTATTCTAATATATTTTCCAAATTGATATAGTTTTCCTAGCAGTTCAAATGTTAGATATCAATAAATCTTTGAGTATCATTGAAGGTCAGTGGGTGCAAATTTTTACATAATATGGTATTCAGCCACACACCTCTGATTCATAAACACCTTCATGTCTGAAGCCATTCTGCCAAAATATTAATTATGGGTGATAATTTTTTCTTCAAAAATTATTGCTAGTAATAATTTTAAAAGAAAATTATTATTACAGAGTATTTCTGTTATTAAAACCTATTTTTACACAATTTTGGGTGTTAAGTATTTGCCCATAGCTGGGACCCTAACAGGTGCTACCACCCCAAGTCAGGGTGGATCTGGGAACACCAGAAACTAAGAGGTGGTTTCATGCTCCTCAAAACCTCCTGATCAGAGGCCTTGCTGTTGGACGTAGTTTATCTTAAGCAGGACAGGACTATAAAATGTTGGTAGAAATTCCCGAATTGTGTCATTAAATATTCAAGCTTAACAACTTATATATTGCAATAGCACTGATAAAAATGAATGCAGTTCATTATTTAAAAGAAGTAAGAGGGTATAAATAAAAAGATTCAAAATCGACAAAGCTTTTCATTTCACTCAAGCTGACATTAAACATGATTTTCTTTTCCAATAAAGCTCATCAGCACCTTTGATACATCTTTCATGTTTTTCTTAACAATCAAACTAGAATGGTCCATTGTTTATTTTAGGTAATAGCAGGTTGTAACATACACACTAACTATGGTATGATAGAACATGTGTATAATATTGTGATATTTTTTCATACATTTTTTTGCTTTTCTTCAGAAAACTTCAATACTTGCTTTCAAAGTGCCATAACAAAAGTTTAAGACAAGACATAAAAATGGCAGCCATAGTAAAAATAGCTTCCATAACAAAGAAACAACAAATAAAATATTTTCTTATTTTCTGGTGGAGTGATTTCTGGCAAGGAATAGGGAGTGATGAAGAGATAAAAATCTGAAAAAGGATAAAAATGAACAAGCATTAAAAAAAAAAAAAAAAAAAATACAAAAAAGAGAAAAAAAACTGAATATCTTGGAGTGGGGCTGTATTTAGAGACAGCGTTGAATTTACCTATACCAAATCAGTAGGGGACATGTTATATATTTGGTACAGATGGTCTATTGTATTAAAAAAAAAAAAAAAAAAACCCTTAAAAGTCATAAATTTTAAGGATTGAAATTTTGGGTGTCAAATGTTCTATAGATTTTTATTTATTTTTCTTCTAGCAAAAAGGTCTGTTCATATAATTCATTAATATTTTGGAAAATCAATAATTTTGTATTGTGTATCAGATGATACCAGAATAGCATTTTCATTTAGTATTCTTCAGACAAGCAATAACCCTTGAGCCGTGGGATGTTTTTTTTGATTGATTTTTATTTACTTTTTTTCTTTTTCAACTTAACCTTTTGTGGTTTATTTTAAAGCCAGAAAATATTTTTAGATTGTAATAATGTTTTATAGATAATAATGATTTATTGATAAAAGTCCTACTAATTAACAAATAATTGGGGGTGAGGGAGAAGAGGTGATTCATGTCTGTCCTAAAGTTGTGTGTGTGTGTGTTTCATTAAATAATATAGACAAGTTTTGTCTATTTTTATGTAAATTATTTTATGTAAATTCTTTTCATATCGTCTGATAAGCTTAACATTATCATTAAAAACAGTTGAAACCTAACCCGAACAAAATAAACTATGAAATCTCCACAAATATACTTAAATGCTTATAATTTATAACAGAAGCCATTGGTTTATACCAATGGCTTCCCATACTTAATACTTCTCGTTTTCACTCTCACATGGTCATGTGTGATGTCATGAGCTGCGGCGCAATTTTCGCTTCCAGCGTCTTGTATGCCAGAGTGTCATTGCTTGGAAATCTTTCATGTAAACATAAACAGACTATCATTATTGGTTTGTCAGTGTATTTGTTAATATATTGTACTGTAACTGTCATCTTTGATAATGGCTTATGTAAGCTGAAAGCCTAGATAGGATTAAAATATATGGATCAATATTTTGATTTTCTTTCTTCATTAATGATAATGTTATTAAGCTTATCGGACGATATGAAAAAATGCTGCCTAAATACACACACAAAAATATATATATATATATATATATATATATATATATATATATATATATATATATATATAAGTTATGAAGAACTTGGTAAACCGAATGGGTAATTCAAGGAGGATGAAATCCTGAGAGCTCAATGTGAATACAGAGCTAATATTTAATGAAAAACAGACACTTTAAGGTACCATTACAATAATTTATTTCACCAAAATCCTTTTTAAAGGACTCCGGATCATCAGGTAACAATTCCAACAATGAAATGAAAGGAAAATGGGATTAGAATTTCTATGATGATCCGGAGTCCTTTAAAAGGATTTTGGTGAAATAAATTATTGTAATGGTACCTTCCGGTGTCTGTTTTTGAATATATATATATATATATATATATATATATATATATATATATATATATATATATATATATATATATATATATATATATATATATATGTGTAAATCATATTGACTGTTTCATTTAGTTTAGCTAATGGTATATCAACATCAATGGGTTTTATTTAATGCTGGCAAGATTATTATTATTATTACTGGTGAATATTTTTTTTTCCTTCAAAAATTCATTATTGGTATTAAAATCTATTTTTACACTTATAGTGTAAAAATCCCAGCTTAGGGTCTAACTATTTGCTCATAGCTAAGACCCTAACAGGTGCTACCACCCTGGGCTAGGGTGGACCTGGAACACCAACAATTAAGAGGTGGTTAAATGCTCCTCAAAACCTCTGGATCAGAGGCCTTGCTATTGAATGTAAGTCATTGTCTTAGTCAGTCAATAGGATGTCCGTCCTGAGTAAGAGATGAAAAACAACAGCAAATATTCCTGTTGCTATATCCCATGATCCTTACTGTTGCACAATATGTAGACTTGTACGCAGATCACGAGCAGGAGTGAAGTGATACATACAAGACAAACTGAATGAGGTTGTCGGATCCTCACATGTTGAAATCAACAGGGGAAAGGCCATCATGTATATATATATATATATATATATATATATTACATGAATCATTCATACAAAAAACAGATTAGTGAAGTTAATGATATAAATGGCGAGAATACATCTTCACAAACAGATTTATTAAAATTACAAGTTGAATTTATTAAAAACAGGGATCATAACATTCATCTAGAGGTTTGTGGGTTAATGTAATTTTAATAAGTTTGTTTGTGAAGATGTATTCTCACCATTTATATCATTAACTTCACTAATCTGTTTTTGTATGAATGATTCATATATATATATTATATATACACTGGAACAAAAATGTGAGTACAAATCTTTTTTTTTATACTCACTAGGAGCTTATTTACTAAGATTTGTTTTAGTAATACATTTATTTTGGTCATAGCTGCTTATTTGCCGAAAAAATCCCTGCCAATCTCTTGATATTTGTTTTTTTTTTTTTTTTTTCATATTTGGGTTTTTGTTCTACTGAATCTTTGGATAAAAAAAAAAAAAAAAAAAAAGGTTCCTTTTAAAGAATGCACTCATTTTTAAAACAATACATGTATGTACTTTTTTAGCCCCATACATTTTATATATATTTAGGGCTTGCAAAAGTAGGTATACAATAAATACTATACCAGTATTACAATAGTGGTTCTAGGATTCATTTTTAATATTTTTTTATTTTCATAAACAGATGTTTTTATTGAAACAGATGAATGAGACATTGACGAGCCATTCACCAGATCTCACCCCCAATGGACTTTTTCTGGGAATGTGTAAAGGATAGTGTTTTTGTATGCAAACCACGTTCTGTTGATGCCACGATTCAACTTATATAGGATGTTTGCCAGGAAATTGATGCGGATAAAGACCTTTGTGCCAGAGTGTATACGAGTGTCCACTCTTGACTAGAGGAGTGTGTGAATGACGGAGGCAAACAATTTGAACATTTGAGGGATTGTTATGTTTATTATTCATATGTTTGTATAATCAATACAAGGTCTTGTGTGCAGGTTTTGTCTTTTGTTACTGTATGCTTACTTTTGCATCCACCTCTATAAAACAAAATAGAAAAATATCCAAGATTTTATGATTTCTGTTGGTGGATTTAAATTCCAACAGACACTAACGGCTCATATATATATATATATATATATATATATATATTTGAAGTCCACATATGACTGAGCATGAACACTTCTTAAACTCATCCAAAATCACCTCCAATTTTCATCTTACTGGTGTTCTCTAAGATGACTTAAGTCCTGGCACTGGTTTGCACTTTAGATCATATGATCTATATATATATATATATATATATATATATATATATATATATATAAATATATATATATATATTATTATATATTGTAAACTTTTGTATTTCCACCTATACTTTTTGTGAAAAAATAAAAAAAAAAAATTTCATGGTTTCTATTGATGGATTTAAATTCCAACAGACACTAATGGCATCATATATATATATATATATATATATATATATATATATATATAAACAATAGAATACACAAACACTCTCTGGCTGTTGATAATACAGACCATCTTTGCTACTATCATTCAAAAATTTTAACATTAAACTCCATGAAGCATTTTTTCCTTCGAGTTTTGTCTTTAATTCATATGTGAAGAAGCCAAAAAAGAGACAGTCTGAATAAATATATATTGTTTATAATATCCTTTCTTTTAATTTTTTTTTTTTTTATACTTTGTCCCATTATCTCTATTTTTGTTTTGCATTTGATTATACACCATATATATATATATATATATACACATGCTGTTGATAATACAATTTTTTTTCAGTCACTGTAAAAATTTTCCTTCGAGTTTTTCTTTAGTAGGAAAATCAGGACAAGGAAATGTGTTGTTTAGTTTTTTTTTAATTTTTTTTTTTTTTTTTTTTTTTAATACTTTGAGAATGATGATGATAACCAGCATGTGATTTTTTTTCAGTCCTTTCGTGTTGCAAGCAAGTGGTCCCTTTTTTTTTTAGGGACAAAGCAATGGTCCTCTTTTTTTAAGCTGGGACCACCGACTTATAGTGGACAGGAGTTCTTTGTCAGGATCAATTGACCTTGTTCTTGGGAAGGCCACTCTGCTCAGCTAACCTTTGTGTAACATCCTGCAAATGTGTCCTTAACAAGATATCAGCTGGCAACTATACTAAGAGTAGTTGTAGTGGGCACAAAATAATGCTTTAGCTAAGCAATTCACATCAGTTATGAATTTATAAGTTCATGGGAACATTTGAACATAAAATGGTGGTGTCCTGGTATGATAGGGTCTTAAAAAGAAAATATCTCAATGAATCCTAGGTTATCAAAAATAAATTTTTATAGTTGATAAAGAAATAGATATCTGTCTATATTTCTGAGATGAGGTATTATGTACACTATTTGCATTATTCGGACAATTGTCATCATTGGCCTTCTTCATATTGGAATTACCCTAGGGGTTGGAGAAGAATGTTTTATATGTTTACTCTGTCCTTCTTCACATATGGGAAAGGGAGATTGGTTGGAATCATAACAAAGAAACTGGAAAAACCAAACTTAAGGAATTTACTGCTGCGATCAAGCAAGAAATTAATACAATATTCTTAGTTCAGAGAAAAACAATGCAACAATTTTAATGGATGGTAAAACAGTTTGAAGATCACATAATGGAGAAAAAACAGAGATCACTGCCGATCTGTGGGATCAAAGGTTGAAATCATACCTGGACAAAGAAAACCATTGGAAAATACCGTAAACAAGGAATCACCCACATCAAAAAAGCCAACCACCTGAAGGGCCATGGCGACAAAAAAAAAAGTCTGTATAATGTAAATGGCTTCTTAAAAAAAAAAAAAAAAATCAAGCATAAATAATTTAAAAATTAATTACAATATGACTATAGGAACAAAGTGTCAAAAATAACCAGTAAATAAAATACATCTGTACAAGATGTTACAAATTCTACCAGAAATTAATACAAATTATATTAAAAATTAATCTTACCAACAAAAAAATATGCTAATATGAGCTTCAACTAAATCTAAAAAAAAATTATCAGGTTAACTGAATTGTAAGGTTAAAAGGTAGACCATGTTTTACAATTTACATTTGGTTTATAAGTTTAACCAAAAATGCAATATACAGATGTCCTAAAATGGTTGTTGAAGACATTAGGTTTATAATATGCAAACGTCCTCAAGGACACAATGGATAAAGGCGTTGGTTAGATCCAGTGACAGGACCCAAAGAGTGCGAGTTCAATACCCGCTTAGGGCAGTGGAGAACTTTCAGAGGGAAATTAACAGGAGGTAACTGACATCCATCAAACATGGCACGTGGAACTAGAACAGTCTACCCCAGTGAACGAAATAAAGGGTCCAGTTCGACATTCCAACCACCTGAAGAAGGCCAGAGCGTACAACAGCCGAAACGTAATAAATATGGCGACAAAGATGAGGACAATAGTCTGAATAATGTAAAGAATGTCTTAAATTACCCCCCCCAAAAAAAAGACACCTGAACAGATTTAATAATAAATATTGTAAAAGTAACACTGAACCAAAGTGGAAATATTTGGCATTCATTGGCGAAGCAGCCAGTTTTTGGGAAATTAGTTTATTTCAATCCCAGTAGCTGTTATAGCTCTTTTCAGCATTGATAGTGTCATTATAATAGGAACATTTCCGGTGCCAGTGATTATTGCAATTGGAATGGAGATAATGGGGCAGAGATTGCAGTCAGAAAAAAAAAAAAAAAAAAAAAGGTGGATTGAAAGAAGGAGTTAAAAAAAAATCTTTAGTATTAAATCTACTAGGAATAAAACAAGGGAAAAAGAGAGAAAGAAAGTATATGAAAAAAAATAGACAAAGTGAATTAGGAGAGAGAGAGAGACACACACACATACACAGATAAATCAAGAGGGTGGGAGGGAGAGAGAGAGACACAAAGATAAATCAAGAGGGTGGGAGGGGAGAGAGAGAGACACAAAGATAAATCAAGAGGGTGGGAGGGGAGAGAGAGACACAAAGATAAATCAAGAGGGTGGGAGGGGGAGAGAGAGACAAAGATAAACAAGAGGGATAAATCAAGAGGGTGGGAGAGAGAGAGACAAAAGATAAATCAAGAGGGTGGGAGGGGGAGAGAGAGACATACAAACATAAATCAAGAGGGTGGGAGGGGAGAGAGAGACACACACAAACAAATCAAGAGGGTGGGAGGAGAGAGAGAGACACACAAACATAAATCAAGAGGGTGGGAGGGGAGAGAGACACACAAACATAAATCAAAGAGGGTGGGAGGAGAGAAACACACAAAAACAAAAACAAATCAAGAGGGTGGGAGGGAGGAGAGACACAAACACAAATCAAAGAGGGTGGGAGGAGGAGACAAACAAACACAAATCAAGAGGGTGGGAGGAGAGAGAGACACAAAGATAAATCAAGAGTGTGGGAGGGGAGAGAGAGACACAAAGAGACAGACACACGAATCAATATGGAGAGAAAGAGACACATACACACAAGGTGTATCAGAAGAGAGACTTACACGCAGACAGTCAAATCAGAGGGCAGAGAGGGAATCACATACACACAAGAAAAACAGTGACAGATTGGAGAAGCAGGGAAAAGAAAATAAAAAGGGAGAGAGATGAGAGAGAGAGAGATATGGCGAAAGAGTAAAAACATTGAAAACGGTAAGGACTAAAAAAATATGATGAGAGACGGTATATTAATAATCGAGCATCAGAAGTGTAGGTGTTTGAGAGAAACAAAAGGGAGAAAAAAATAAATGTCTAAAATCTTTCTGAAAAAAAAAAAAAAAAAAAAAATGAATAAACTTCAGCCCCGCACCCCACACGCATTTCTATTTTTATTAGTTGCAGTGCATTTACGAAATATGCTTTCTCTCTGCTCCAATGCACATGAACGTGCAGGTGTTGTTGAATGCAACTCACAAATCCATAAGGAAAAAAACAAAAAAACAAACTGCATCCTATTGATCAGAAAATGCCAATTCAGAGACAAGGCTACAAAAATCTAGATAAGGTTGCAAAAAGAAAAGGAAAAAAAGTAGCAGATGTAATAATAACAATTTGCCCTTGACGATTTAAAAGACATTTCGTTCATATAAGTGGAGAAGAGATAGGTAAAAGTCAATTCATAATTTCAAAATTAAAAAAAAATTGCAAAGCAATGATTATAATATTTATGTCTGAATCTGTTTGGCTAACTGGAAAAAAATTGATTGATTAGAAAAAAAAAAAAAAAAAAAAAAAAAAAAAAAAGAATGCTGGATTGCTGTGTGTTATCCACCCTCCTATATGACAGCGAACGCTGCACAATCTCCATGGACCACAAAAAACTAGAGACAACAGAAATGTGGTTCTATAGAAAGATATTAAAAGTTCCATGGCGGAGAAAGTAATATTTAGCCACCCCACCACGAGGGTTACATATGGTACAAGGCCGGGTTTAACGTGGGATTTCCGAGCCCGTAGGCTCAGCCAAAAATATTCCCTCTTTGAACCCGCATAAACGGGTTCAGGGGCAGTCAACCACCCCGAACGAGACTGCCCTTCGGCGGAGCCTCGTCCGGGTTCCTCTCCGCCCGAAAGCAGCGAGTTAGACTGTTACTTACCCCGGAGGCAAGAAGGAGAAAGTAAGCAGCAAGGAAACCGCCTAGAAAATGACAACAAAAAGGACACATACTAAGAATCAGGAAGAGATAGCTGAAATTCCTTACAGGAGAACCTAGAAAATTTAACCCTCGTGAAGCATACTGAAGGCAAGAGAGATAGTGGCAAGTAACAAGCCATTTATCCAAGTATAAATGGGCGTGGGGTGAGAACCTTAGCAAAGGGAGAAAATTGCTAAGAGCTAGAAGAGATAGGTAGTTGTGGAGAGTCATTATCGCCTATGTCCTGAACGGACATGGCGTATAGAAGAATTTAAGAACAACCTTTAGGTTATTTAAAGTTGCTCTTGACTGAAAAACGGTTGGTCAGCTTATATTTCAGTCTGTAAGCATCCACTATTTTGTCGGGAAAAGACTGTTTAACTTCCGGTGCAGTGGGGATGCAAAAATGTTATATTTGAGGTCGCATTGACAACACTAAAAATAGTGGTAGAAAAAGAAAAAAAAAGCACAGACTCATACAGCCGACAGTATTTCTAAAATCATTACGAATGCTCAAGTCGAGTGCTGGAAGCAAAAAATGACAAGCTACTCTAAATACTAAAAACCTGAAGTGTCCAAAGTAATATATCATAACTGTATGGTATAAATAGTGACATATTTTTCACTAATGTCAGGTGATTGGTTTCTTTTCAAGGTAGACCTTTTCCACTTATATATATATATATATATATATATATATATATATATGAATCAACACTACTTTATTCCCTGCCTCAAATTTACACTGTACAAAGATAAGCTAAAAATATTAGATACAAAGATAAGGAGCTTGGCAATTTGAATGCCATATTCCATAGACGACTGAAAGAGAAACGGACGATACGAAGATTGGTCGACAAGCAATGTCTGTTCTAATTTACTTTTAAAAGAGTGTCAGAATTCCTACTTTTTACCCTAAAGCTTGACGTATCTTGAAGCTTAGGAGAATAAGTTGCGACTTCATTTTCTAATCTAATTCTTTCAAAATGGCTACCCTTCTGGACACGCAGAAAGTAAAGAGCTGTCGCATAATTTCTTTTTTTTTTAAGATACTGCAAATATTCACAGGAGATTATCAAATCTTTATAGAAAAAGCTATACTTGATGAAGGTACAATAAAGATATACATTAGTGAAGTTAATGGTAATTCTAGAGAGAAAGGAAAAATGATGTTAGGCCCTGCAGGGGCAGGCCTACCGCTGCCTTGCATTTGGGTAAAGGCCAAACAAGCAGATGTTCTTATGACAGACAAAATAAATCGCAATTACGAAACTGAAAGCGTGTAGATTAAGATGTGTTAGTGTCTGGTCATCTCTTTATGCCTAAAATTTTTCAAACGTATCCTTAAATACTGGATGACTGTTTTAAATCTAGGGGAAAACACCTACTACAGACGGGTAATTCAGTATTTATATAAAATGAGTTAATCTGAGGTATCATACTCCTATGGAAACGGTAAGTGTGTATTCAAATTCAATAGTTTTTTTTTTCTGAACATAAGAGTAATTAAAAATCTTGTCCAGGAAGAGGATCAGGTTTGGTCACATTGTACCAAAAGCATTGGTAGAATAACTCAGTACTATCTGCAGCATAGTCGGGTCATCAGTGACTAAACCTGTTCCTCCTACTAGGCTTTTCTAGTGAGATTGGTAGCTTGACACGTAGCAGGATGAAAAACAAGACCTATCTAAGGGCGGATAGCACTTCGTGTAAGGGTTAGCAATTATCTAGCACAGTGGGTTGGACTGGGCCTCCCACTTGTGTACGCAGCTAATATAGCGATGAAACGGTATCGCTGGGTTGACCACAGCTAGGGTGGATAGTGACCACGATGGTATCAACGGCTATGTATCCAAGACGAAACTGTGCCTTCAAGTTGGAAGACATCGGCTTTGGTTCAACATGGAGAGTCGACTTTGCCAAGACACGCAGCATGAATGAATACCTCTCCAGCTTTCAATCCAGATATGTGGCGGAAACTGGTCAATTGCTCAACTGCATTACGACCCTAGAACACACCCAGGATCGTCCTGGTAAGCTCGTTAAACTACATCCGCATCCTGGGTAAGACGATAAACTACGTCCAGCAGCAAGGCCTCTGATCAGGAAGTTTTGAGGAGCGTGGAACCACCTCTTAGTTGCTGGTGTTCCTAGTCCACCCTGATCCGGGGTGGTAGCACCTGTTAGGGTCCCAGCTATGAGTAAAGAGTTAACTATTACCAGAAATACTTTTTGAAAAAAAAAATACTACCAGCAATATAAATTTGAAAGGAAAATATTACGAGAAACAGATTTTTGACAAAACAAAATATTAACAGCAATAAAAAAAAAAATTGTCGGCATTAAATAACCTATTTAGGTTGATATGCCGAAAAAAAAAAAAAAAAAAAAAAAAAAATAAAATAAACCAAACCAAATTACCTTGAATCAAGCATCAGAAATCATCCAATAAAATACGTGTTTCTCTGTGTTATTTATTGAAAAATATATTTAGGTATAAACACAGTAGATATCTTTCTTATCTTTAGACTACTGTCTTATTGAGTTCGTCGTGTCGTTCAGGCAGAACTTAATCGCAGTCCCCCTTCTGTATTGAACTTGTATTTTATTTTCCTACAGATACAAGACTTTATATAACTGTCTCAATGAATATGGAGGAGTTTTATCTATAAAACCAACATTGTATAAAAAGGTTCGTTTGATAATCAACAAATACCACAATGTCCTGTCTAGATTCAGGTTTGAGGTAAGTGTCATTTGAAAAGACTATTTCTTTTGATTTTAATATTATTCATGTATATAGAAATAAGAACACGTAACTAAATCACTCGTTCGTTCACTTCGAGGCTTTGTTAATTCCCAGCATGAAGCTGGAATAGACATTGCATTGAATGTCACACCAGATGATCAAAGAAGCCATCTGCAACAGTGGATTGACCTAAGTTTACTATTTAATTAATTCTTCTGTTTTAATTCATATTCAGTGCACTCAAATTACCTTGACAAAACAAAATATTACCAGCAATAAAAAAAAATTGTCGGCATTAAATAACCCATTGAGGTTGATATGCCGTAAACCAAATTAGTCATGAGACTGTTGGTGATAGCAACGAGAAAAATTCGCAAATTTGGCAGATTTTTTTCAGCACAATTATATGAATCAGCTTTGAAAACTTCGGCATGGGGGTTATGGTTAACGAGCTAATCTGGTTTACCATTATTACGGAGTAGTGGGTTTGGTCCTTCCTAGTTCTAAACCAAGTTTAGTAAATAATAGCCATGTTTGATAGAATTTAAACAAGTTATAGACGCCTATAATAAAAAAAAAAATCTATTTCTTCCAAGTTTGTTTGTGGAAACAGATAAAAATCTATTATTTTCCCAGCTTACATCCTGGCCGGCCCAACAATATTGATTCCCTGGCAAAGAGATTGTAGTCCAGTTACTTTCTGTTGTAAACATCTAGAGAGATAAATCTAGATATTGTTTGGGTTATATCAAGAAGACGTTTTGTTGTTTGGAAAAAACACATTGTCCGGTTCACACTCCTCCCCAGTATTTTGAATAGGAGTAGAGGTTTATCCCTCATTTCCTCCTTAGAATTGGGTTTCCGGTTCCTTCTGAAGTCTACGTCAACTCTATACATCTGACGACTCCACTTAAACAAGTTTTATATACTATTTATTTATTTTTTTCCTCAATCGGAATAGATAGGTTCGACTGTTGCTCAGCTCACACTCTTCCTTGCGTTTTGAAAAGGAGTAGATCTTTATACCTTATTTCCTGTTCCTTCTAAAGTTTTATCATTTTCACTCCCAGTAGCCCCTTGCATCTTAATGGCATTATCAACTTGGTTGGTCTGAATGGTTTTAAGGGTATGTAAAACTTGTATCACGTATTTGTTATTTTAAAATTAAAATACGAGGATTAGGTTAGTTTTAATAAATTCTGTGTAACCAGTTCACACTCCTCCCCGGTCTTTTGAACAGGAGTAGAGGTTTATCCCTTGTTTCCTGTTTACGATAGGGTTTCCGTTTCCTAAAATCTTCATTCTCTTGTATTTAGTAGCCCCCTGCATCTTAGCGGCATTATCGCCTTGCTTGGGGTGAAAGCATATATGTGCTCCATAGTTTTGGTCCCTATATCAGACAAACTACAGTTAGGAAATATCTATACCTAAGTATATAGAAATTTAAATCTTGCTATGTACTTGTAATCATATCCTGTCTGCAAAGAGAATCATGTTAACTACACATCCTTCAGGTAGATAAGACTTAAAAGAAAAAAGAAACACCTTTGAAGTGGATTCTTGCAGACTCGAGCATTAAAACTGACCAATGCCTGCATATTATAGGCATGAGCATGAAATCAGTCACTTGCATTCAATATTAAATGACTCAACTAGAGTTGATAAGTCCATATTTAACCAACCAAAGCCAGCCTTTTACATTATTTTTTGGTGGAAGCCAGACAAGGAAATAATGAATTTACTACAATCAAGAGGATTTGATTCAAACAGAAGTTGTGTGCCATGGGTGATACACGCGTCTTTTGATACATGACTGACGCGGCAGATTTTTTCCCGCAGTCGGTAGGCCATTTGCCATCCAAGGCTATAGAACCCGGTCTGTCCTATTTGAATTTACCATTACTATAGCTTTGGGGGGGGGGAGAGAAGAGGATTCATACCTTTCCCAAGGGTATGAGCACGTAAATGAATGTAATAGATTCGACTGGAATTCGAACTCGGGTCTCCGACTCCTCAATCCATTACTCCACCGTACCTCCTATAACGTCATTAAGCTTATGTTCGATCCTAAATGGGTGTCCCATTTTTGTAAAACACTAAGCTAAATTATATATATATATATATATATATATATATGTGTGTGTGTATTAAATGCATTTAATAAATACGGTTCCAGTTTTTGTTTCGAGAAAATTTTGAATATGAATGCTGTGAAAACTATTTCATTCCTTAACAGATTGAGAGAAAAAAAAGTCAGTGCATATGGGCAACATTAAAATCGATCATTTAAAAACCTATAAGTCTGTCGACAAACAATTCGCTTCAAAATTTGACAAGTAGATGAAATATTTTTTGTACAACCTTCAAACAAAAAAAAAACAAAAAAACAAAAAAAAAAAAAAAAAAAAAAAAAAAACAAAAAAAAAAAAACAAAAAAAACAAAAAAAAAAAAAAAAAAACAAACAAACCTCAGCTAAAAAGCCTTTTGGCTAAAACAAATCATAAAAAGAAGAAATATCTCTATATAAGTGAAGAAAGAAAAATAACTGAAGGAAGAGACCGTCTAGCGCCAGCCAGCAAGCCGTCTTTCTCTTCCAGTCACCCCAAATGAAATGTCACTAAACGTGATTCATAAATCATGATTCTCATCTAATACCAATTTAAAAATAAATTCTATCATACTTACCTGGCTTCCACCAGGGAAGGTAAAAATAATATTAGCTCAAGCCCCAAGGAGCCATCCCACCAAAAGCAGCACATCTACTCCAGGAAAACTGCTCTCTATTAATCACCACAGAGATCCTTCCCTGCCCTCCATTAGAATGTCTGGCGCTCAACTTCTCGAGAGCACCTCTCTGCGGCTGCTCGGTCTCACGTTGACCGCTGACCTGAGATGGAACAAAATACATTGAGTCAATTGCTTCGTCCACAGCAAGGAAAGTTGGCTCCCTGTGCCGTGCCAGGATGTTTTTCTTCCCGGAATCGATCCTTCAGATCTACAAATCAACAATTCGCCCTTGCATGGAGTATTGCTGCCATATATGGTCTGGAGCTCCTTCTGTTTGCCTCGGGGTTCTTGATAAGATCCAGAGGCGGATATGCAATATAATTGGCCCTGATCTGGCATCTCGTCTACAGTCACTTTCTCACAGACGCGCCGTCGCCTCTATGTTTTACAAATACTTTCAAGGCAATTGCCCCGAGGAGCTGCATTCGCTGGTTCCCAGACTTCATGAGTTCAAGCGCCCGACGAGGCTGGCATCCCGCTCTCACCCCTTCACTGTCGAAACTTCTAAATGTAGCCGTCTATTCTACTCCAATAGCTTCATGTCTCGCACCTCTCGCCCGTGGAACTCCCTTCCCTATTCCAGTTTCCCTGAGAGCTATAATCTCCAGCTATTCAAATGTAATGTCAATCGACATCTCCAGTTGCCTTGATCTATCCACTATCCTTCTCCTCATCCTTTCCTCTGTCACTCCTATCTGATCTTGCTCCAAATTTTCTGTAACCCCTTGCGTCCTGGTGGCTTCCCGCCTTGCTTGGGGTGAAAAAAAAAAAAAAAAAAAAAAAAAAAATGCTGGTGTCATTACTCGGCGCCTGAGGCGTCCCTAAAATTGGGAACTGCCGGTAGGGGTGATTTTTTTTTTTTTTTTTGACGGTATTGCCGGTAAACTCACTAAACCTCGATTTGGTGTCACATTTGGGAGTAGAGTGGGCGCGCTGAAAAATATCCAAGGAGGAAGCAACAGATGAAATTTCTGGGACACGTGATGAGAAAGGAGGACTTGGAGAATCTGATACTCACGGGACGAATAGAGGGGATAAGTTACAGGGGAAAGCAGCGCATGACAGGCTTGGGCAGGTGGATGGCGGAGCGTAGTCTGAAGGAGTTGGCAGAAACACAAGACCTGTTGAGAGTCACAAGAGATAGGGAGAAGTGGAGGGCCATGATCGCCAACGTCCTGAAAGAACACGGCACAGAAAAAAGAAAAGTGATGGACAAGAACAGAACAGTTTGCCGTATATATTAGACTAAAGCGAGAGTTTTTATAATCATTTTATTTTTTACAGGGGTGGGGAGTTAAAAAACACAGACATCCACACCCTGTCGATTTTTATTTTAAAAAAAAAAAAAAAAAAAAATAAATATATATATAAATAAATCATAGATTTTCGGCGACCAGTTGCATTATACACAGGTAATTTTTTATTGGACGGGTTGAAATCCATGCAACTCGGGGGTCGAAGTATAAATGAAATCGGCGTATACTAATTTATTAAGTCGGTAAATACGCTAATACCCCTTAAATTTTTTCCAAAATCGTCATAATTCCGTGTAAATGTACATGCTGAACTCAAATTAACAATTAAATTATGAAGAAACCTTACAAGCTCACTTAACTATTACACCATGTCGAAGTACCCAATTTATCCAAGGACTTGATAAATTTGATAAAAATCTACTGTTTTGGAGTTATCGACAAGAAAAAAAAATCGGGCTTCTTGTTGATCATTCGTCCCCCATCACTGCCATCATGAATCTCGATTCAATGCGGGATACCTACGCCGGCGTAATAAGAAAATTTGGCCTATTTACAGACTTTCCTTGCAGAAAATCACTACGCACAGGTAACAAAACCAATATTTACCATTAAGTGTAGCTTAGATATGGCATAAGGTCGGAGGTATGGAGCGTCCAGTAAGATTCGAACTTCCTATACAGTTGTAACTGATTTAGTGAGACAAGCTCACTTAACTTACACCATGTCGAAGTACCCAATTCATCCAAGGACTTGATAAATTTGAAATCTACCGTTTTGGAGTTATTGACAGTAAAAATTCGGATTCATTCGTGTCGTTGGCGGCAGTCATTACTGGCGTTGTTTGCATACATTCGCTGCGGGATAGCTATAAGTGGGATAGCTATAAGTGGAATATGCACTTGCCTTGATTATTGCGCACGCAATATAGTTCTTTTGCGCAGTAATTGAAAAAAATTAGATAAGTAAAAAAAAAAAAGAAAAGGCCGTTAACTATGTTCATCTGCGTTTAAGTTTCCGCAGCGAATGTATACAAACAACGCCAGTAATGGCTGCCACCAACGACGCGAATGAATCCGAACTTTTACTGTCAATAACTCCAAAACGATAGATTTTATCAAATTTATCAAGTCATTTTCGAATGAAGCATGTATATTTACACCTAAATGTAAGTATTCCGGAAATTCTTAATGCAAACTGAGCGCGGGTCCTAATCTGCAAATTAACCAGAAAATTCATATATCAAGTTGAATTGTAAGTAATTGTCATTTGTAAAGACAAACGTATTGTTCTATCTATATAACTGATGTAATGGAATAACCTGCCACCCTAATGAATGGCGGAATTATAGGTGGTAACCCCCTATAAGTATTCGTCAGGACAGCGGATGGGAAAGTCGAGCTGGGATCTTTCCCATCTGCGCTAGTCGAACTCTCTGCTTTAGGGCAGAAAGGAACCCGGACGAGGCTGTGCCGAAGGGTAGAGTTTCGTCCGGGGAGGTAGACAGTCCCGATCCCCTTTATGCGGGGTCTTTTTGGCCGAGCCTCCGGGCTCGGGAACCTCACTTTGAATTCGGCCTTGTGCCCCATGCAACTGCGTGGGGCAGTTACTAAATAGAGTCGAGCTGGGATCAGCGAGGACTAGAGGCCTTCCGATAGAAACACGCACATAATTGTACTGACTTGCGACGACCGTGCACATAACTTGTTTGTTGTATTGGTTTCTACAATAAACCTGTTACTATTTATCCACTGTGTTTGCCCATTCAATATCCCTATTAGCACGGAATATAACAATAATAAAATGCCAGTGTCAGTGTGTTACACTTTTCAATTAAAAGGGACAATTTACCTTACAGAAATTTTGGATTCCTAAGTTTTCACTACTGCGATTGTTTTCAATGATTTTTTTTTACGTCATTTTTTGCGACGAATATTTTTATACGATAACAATTTTTATGATTTTAGGAGTAACTAAATAACTTTAGGAGTAATCGAAGTTAATTGCAAAATCCAGCGAAAGTCACTCATGAAATAAAAATAATAGTTTGTACGGAAAGTAAGGACCTACGCACATTAAATTGTCTTTAAGTGGCGGCAGAAGAATTATCGTTGAACTTCTAAAAAGGTAAGCTTAAATGTTGATGCAATACTTAAATGTACAGATCAATTTTGAGTTCTTCTGTAGTTTATTGTTGCCTATTGCATACGGCAGAAGTATGCCTCGCAAAAAGAAGACTGTGCCAAAAGAGGAGTAGCTTGCAATCAAATAAGCTAAGGCTGCAGCTAAGAAAAGAAAGCTCCGTGTAAATGAAAACCGGATCAAACGGCAGGCAGGATAATTCACAATGTGAGGACTTAGGCACTCTCAAACTCCTGAACAAGCCGAAGTCCTAAGTAATAGCCCACCGCAGGAGCTAGCTTAAACGCCGCCCTATAGTGCGGTTTTTAAGCTAATTAATGATACATGTAAGTTAATAAATTTAGAGAACCCTAACACACCTTAGTTTTTGCATAATTCATATCAGTCCTCTCAAAATACCCCTCGCCCTTTGCTAACTCCCAAAGTTGGTGAAAGTCCTCCAACTCTTCAAAATCTTTACTGGAGATGATTTGAATGTTATTGCTCATTCTTTGAATGTTGTTCAATGTGCATACTACTATGGATGTTCGTCTTTCATGTTTTGGATGGAAAAGTTTCCCTCTTTTGGGAAGTTCATTCCATGCTAATCGGAATCGGAAATCGTTGCGGTTTCCGAGGAAGTGTTATTATCTGTTTATTACTCCCGGAGTTGTTGGGAGAGTAATCGGTTAGGTGTTTTCCCCTCCCAACCTCGTCACACTCTTACCGTACCTTACAACATTGATATCGATGGCAAAAACCATTTCCGTAGTATTTATTATCTATTAACCTGTGCTGTCGAACTCCGATATTGATCTCAAGTCCTTTGAGACAACATACACTACAATTCAAAAGATTGAGGAAACTCAGGGTAATTTTTAAAAATTGACCCAAAAGGTAGTTGTTTCCAGCTTTAAATGAGATAAAATAAATTATTTAAAAAAAAAAAAAGAAAAAAAAAGAGGAATGATTTTTATTAGAAATTTTATGACAAAAAGAAAAAAAAAAATTCATTTTATGATTAAATTTAGCTCTCATCAAAACGACCCCCTTTAGCCTCGATTACTGCAGCACAAATTTGTGGCATTCGTTGCAAAAGTTTTTCAAAGTAAAAATTTGATAATTAATTCCATTCTCCCCCGACACACACACACCAATGGCCCTAAACGCTTTTTCATTTTTGAGATGGAAAAGTTTCACTCTTTTGTCAAGTTCATCCCATGTGAATTCTAAGAGTGGCTTTAAACATTTTAACTGTAGTATACATCGATTTTATAAAAATACCCCCCTCCTCACAACACACCAGCCAATAATTCCTGTTTTTCTCTTCTGTGCCATCTTCCCTCTCCTTGAATCTTTTTCTTTTATTGTCCTTTCTTTTTGGTAAGGTTTTCTGTTTCCTTCACTCCCAGTAATCTTTTGCGCCTTGGTGGCTTTATCGCCTTACTAGATAAATAATTATAAGCAACTGGGGGTATTTTAAAAATATTAAAGACGTCATCAACTTCGTTGGAGTCGAGCGTTCAAATATTTTGTGATGCTTTGAAATTGACATGAAAAGCAGCACAAAGTTCTCTAACGGTCTTTTAGAGTTTAAATCAGGAGGTCGCCAAACTGTTTACAGAGAGCCAGACAATCGAGAGAATGACGAGCGTAGGCCAGATAACCATTCTATTCACTACCATACATTGAATACACAAAAAAATAAAGACAACAAACATTTATTTACCAAAATGTCATCAAGGAAGGCGGCATTAGCAATAAAACAGTCATATCACACCCAGTGCGAATCTATCCGAATCTCACAAACTAAGCAGCAAAAAAGGTTAGAGAGATTTCTGAAACTGGCGTTTACTCTAAGATATAATCAATATTTGCTTTGAAATTGTATCCAATCTAGAGAATTGCTTTCAAATGTTCATCGGTCAACCTCGTTCGATATCCTGACTTTACATATTTCAATTTTGGAAAGGTTTGCTCACATACAAATTGTTTCAAACACTGATGCCATACCAGAGGAAAATTACAATTTTGAAAACTCATTAGTTAGGCAGCAATAAAATACAAGAAATTTTTCTTTCAACAAGTGACTTGCTTGCAAAATTAATCTAAAACTTATGTTACTGTCAAATGCAAAAATCAGATTGGACTGAACCCTTTATTTCACTCACTGAGGTAGACTGTTCTAGTTCCACGTACTATGTCTAATGGGTGTCAGTTATCTCCTGTTAATTCCCCTCTCAAAGTTCTCTACCGCCTTAACCAGGTATTGAATCTTTGGGTCCTGTCACTGGATCTAACTAACACCTTTATCTACTGTGCCAAGTGTTCTTCAGTTCAGTTTGACATTCCAACCACCTGAAGAAAGCCGGAGCGTACAACGGCCGAAACGTTGTGATAAACATGGCGACAAAGATAGTCCTAATAATGTAAATAGTGTACATAATAACTCATCTCAGAAATATAGACAGATACTTTCTTTTAATAGTCATGGCGAACCTGTTTTGCCTTCCGTCAGTGTTACTGATGCTAACCTTCAAGAGAATAACCCATTAGGCCTTTTCGGTCTAATATTTTCCACTTATCAGTCAATTGGAATGATTATATTGAATCAGTTGCTAAGAAAGTTGTTTCACCTGTGCCGTGCTAGTTAGTCTTTTTCACTTGAATCTGTCTTGTACGTTTATAAGTCTACCATACGCATTGGGTATTATTGCCACATCTGGTTTGGTACTTTTGCTATATATCTAGGTTTTTAAAAACAAAGAAAAATCTGAAATATTATCGGTGTTAGTCCGGCATCTCTGCTTTAGTTACGTTCCTATCGCCTTAACATAGCTTTCTTGTGCCTTTACTATAAATATTTTCAGGACAATTTTACTAATGAGCTTTCCTCTTTGTTATTTTATTCCCCTCCCCACTCCAGAGAATTAATTGTACATATGGGGATTAGTTATGGTTTTCATAGAGACATTGAGGTATTATGGTGGATGCTGTAAGAATGTTAAGTAAGAATGTATTATTTTGCTGTTAGGAATATTGTGGCATTTTGTGGTTAGTTAAGTTTAATGTTAGGAAAGAAGGCCATACTTTTTCTCCATATTCTGACCTTGTGCCACATTTCTGTACATAATGAGGAATAAATATCGCTTTCTACTTTGGTACACCGACTTAAATTTAAGCGTAGTACTAGCTTGGCAGCTAATTCTTATTTCACTGTTGAAATAGATGTAACTAAGTTCTATTTAAATTCTTTTTTCCTTCGGCACTTCTCGCCTGTTAAACAACTTCCTTTCCTGTCAACCACAATGCACAAAAAATTTAAATGCACCGACAATCGTAATCTGTCTCATTGAATACTTTATTGCTCTTTCTCCTCATATGACATTTTCTCAGTTTCTTTCACTCTAAGTAGCATTGAGTCTTAGTGGCTTTATCGCCTTGCTTGGTGAGAAATATTTATTTGAGTAGTGTAGTAACTGAAGAGAAAAAGTTCGATAGAAATTGTAGATGTTATTCAGAAACTGAGCAGAAATTTAAAGAGTGCTTAAATGTTAATTAATCTCCTATATGGCAGTGAAGGTTGGGGGGGACTTCCTGGCAGATTGAAAAGATAAATTAAGCAACAGGTATGATTCTACCAACATGTATCGAAGAGACTGTAGAAAGTATATGTGAGATCGCCCACCTCTTTCAAGGACATGACACAAAAAAGTCATTTATTTTGTTTTCTAAAAATGATTTACCAATAGGCGTGTATTTGACGTTGGTACATTGATGTGTGGGTAGCATCGCAGTTATCTGCTTTCCAAAGTGACATCCCCACTGCCGTAATGTAGCTTCCCTGTGCCTTTTCTATAAATACTTTCATGGTAATTATTCCAATGAACTTTCCTCTGTGTAGTTCATGTAAATATTCATTGGGGCTTCGTTTTTTAATGTTATTTTTATCCGTACCCCACCAGACAAATTGTACTTATGGGAACTAGTTAAGACTTCATAGAGACTTTGAGGTATTATGGTGACTGTAGTAAGAATGGTAAGTAAGGACGTTTTGGTGTAAATAAAACTGGTATGTTTGGGTCAGTAATCGTGACTAGCTAAGTTTAAGATAAGACAGATTGAAGACCAGCCTCTCCCCGCATCCTCACTTTTGGTCATGTGCTCGATTTTTGTATTATCAAAATAATGGCTAGATGTAACCGTAAGTTCTATGTTAACAGTTTCTTCTCTCGCACTTTTCGCTTGTGAAACTTTCTTCCGGCTTGCTTTCCGATCAACTTTGATTTTCAAAAATTTAAACGCAATATCAATGACTGGATGCAACCGTAAGTTCTGCTCTGACATTTTCTCCTCTCGCACTTCTCAGCTTGTGAAACTCTTCTGGCTTCTTGTTTTCCAGTCATCTTTGATCTTCAAAAATTTAGATGCAACGTCAATCGTTACCATCTGTCTTAATTCCTATTCTTTTATTATCATTCTTAAATGTTTCTTTTTCTTATATGCTTTCACACTCAGTAACCCTCAGCGTCTTAGTGACTTTGTTACCTTGCTTTGAAATAAGAAAATGGGATCGGTGCGTTAAATTTGAATTTCAGCTAGTCATTGCATTCGCACAATATACTAATCCATTTCTTCACCCCCGTCTAAATGATAATAGCATAGAGCAGATTCAAAATCGGTTGGACGTGGAGATAGCAACACCAATGCAAAGAAACAACAGATGTGGTCAGCTTGTAGCTCTATGCTCAATGGTGGAGTTTACAGAACATTCGATTCAACATGATCTATAACAGGAAATACGGTCGACTCCATATTATCTTTGTTTATTAAGGCCACAAAATGTTCCCGCTCGCTCACAGTACGTCTTGTTTATAATTAAGCTGCTATTCCTCTCGATAACAAGTTTTTCTTACCCTGGAACAATGCCGCGCATTGTTTACAAGACCTTTGTTCCTCGGGGAGGCGCCCATGTAGATAAAAGGTACCAATGGCAAACATGAACGGTTCTTTTCTTTAAGCAGTTCGTGATGTAGAAATCAAGTATTTAATTTCACTTTTTCTACAAGATATAGACAAATAAATGAGGAAAATTTATTTCTAAGAATCTTTACACGAATATTTTTCATAGGTTTTTCTAGGAACCCATACCGAACGAGTGACCCATCTCTACATAATTAATTCTTCGTAGTGACGTAATGTTTATACCAGAAATATTGGGTTAACGGAAGTCTGGAATTACAATTGATTCACTAAAACTATTGAAGTGAGATATTTAAACAAACGCCACTTTAAGTTTGTTTAGCAAGTTTATGTTTCCACAATAAAAGTTATCATAAACAAATCTATGGTAAAATTTTCATGACATACTTATAATCATGTTAAATATACAATGAGAATTTTAGTTTATTGTAAATATTTCCCATAAAAACTCATTTGGTGGTGAAAGATTTTATTTAAGATTACTGGTTGATTATAGTGTTATATTTTTAAAAAGGTCATAAGTTAGCAATTTTCTTTTCATTTTTAAGCCTATTAAAATGAAAGTGAGTTAATGTCAGTTTTTTTTTTCTATATATGCAATTATTTTATTTTTTAATAAAAAAGGGCATAAATTAGCAGATTTCTTTTGAAAGTGGATTAATGTTATATAATTACTATTATATTTTTAATTTCAGACTAGCAGTAGAGCCCGGCGTTGCCCGGGGATGTAACAGTAAGAGATAGATCAAATATCGACCATCATAAAGACTGAAAAATAAAATTGACAAAGATTATTGTTTAAGGTTGACGGACACGCATGTCTTTTTTTTTTTTTACGAATTAGTCAAACCCAAACAAAAACATTGTTTTCAATCGTTATGAGTATTGATCGAATAGAATTTTATTATAAACAATTATCTTGTAAATAGAATTTTAAAAGCATTCTGAATGTAAAAATAAAGAAAAAAGTGTGCAAGACTATAAGAAACACTACCTATCAAAAAAAAAAAAAAAGTGAAGTTTTGTTGAAATCGGTAGAAAAATGTAGGAAATCCGATCACATATATAAACGAACACACACACAACCTGGGTTTTATAATAAGTATGACTCGATATTAGTTGTCCCCCTTTCATTCCGCGAAAGCGGTGCCTCTTAATCGTGTTTTCAAATTGATTTCGTGCAAAAACAATTGTGTTTTTCCAATTTTTGGCGCTGTCAGAACCATCGCAAGGTAATTTTACGTAGTCCTGTGAATTTTGTTGAAGTCGGTTGAAAAATGTAGGAAATCCAATCCAATATATAAACGTACACACACACAATCTGGGTTTTATAATAAGTATGATATAGACATCGCCGTAATATAAGATATTATGAAAGGTGGACACACAATATTGTAAATTGCACAGAGATCTATGAAAAATAAATTGAAAACGTTTGTGAAATAAAAAAGGAAATAATTTTCTATATAAATAGAAATGTGTGATTTGGGCGAAGTAGTACATGAAAACTGATTTCTAAATTTTTTGTGATGAATGTCAAGCGCATTGCATGGCACCGATAGAGAAGATAGCTACCAAGTTCTTTATAGCAATTAAATTAATAGTATTTTTAAAAGACAACAGCGAAGGGGTAGAAAGTATATTTGGCTTGTATTGTAGGGAGCAATATTTGTTAGAATGAAAATAAATGAGAAAGAAAGAAAGACAACCAAAAGAGAATTCAGAAGAGAGAAAGAAAGAAAGAAAGAAAGACAACCAAAAGAGCGTCAGAAGAGAGAGAAAGAAAGAAAGAAAGAAAGACAACCAAAAGAGCGTCAGAAGAGAAGAGAAAGAAAGAAAGAAAGAAAGACAACCAAAAGAGCGTCAGAAGAGAGAGAAAGAAAGAAAGAAAGACAACCAAAAAAGCAAAAGAAGAGAGAGAAAGAAAGAAAGAAAGAAAGAAAGACAACCAAAAAGAGAAAAGAGAGAAAGAAAGAAAGAAAGAAAGAAAGAAACCAAAAGAGCGAAAGAAAGAGAGAAAGAAAGAAAGAAAGAAAGAAAAAGAAATCAAAAAGAGCGAAAGAAGAGAAAGAAAGAAAGAAAGAAAGAAAGAAAGACAAACAAAAGAGGTTCAGAAGAGAGAAAAGAAAGAAAGAAAAAGAAAGAGAAGGGGAAAAAGAGCGTCAGAAAGAGAGAGAAAGAAAGAAAGAAAGAAAGAAACCAAAAGACAAAGAAAGAAAGAAAGAAAGAAAAAACCAAAAGAAAGAAAGAAGAGAGAGAAAGAAAGAAAGAAAGACAACCAAAAGAGCGTCAGAAGAGAGAGAAAGAAAGAAAGAAAGACAACCAAAAGAGCGTCAGAAGAGAGAGAAAGAAAGAAAGAAAGACAACCAAAAGAAGAGAAGAGAGAGAAAGAAAAAAGAAAGACAAAAAAAAAGAGCGCCAGAAGAGAGAAAGAAAGAGAAAGAAAGAAAGACAAAAGAAAAGCCAGAAGAAGAGAGAGAGAAAGAAAGACAACCAAAAGAGCGCCAGAAGAGAGAGAGAGAGAGAGAAAGAAAGACAACCAAAAGAGCGCCAGAAGAGAAAGGAAGAAAGAAAAACAGCCAAAAGAACAAAAATGAAAAAAAACAAAAGAAAGAAGCAGAAACGTTTTTCAGTTGTGTTGTGTCTCGTCGGAAACTTTTGAACACTCTTAATACATGTTCTCTAATTTGCGTTGGTTACTAAAACTAAATTGTGTTCTTTTTTGTCGACCGTCTTCATATACATTTGGCATCACTTGTATAAACAAACTTTTTATCTGACTCCTTTTCAGAGATGGATTCGAACCCATTCACAAAGTCTTGTCCTATTATATTAAAGGGTTGTTCAAACTTACAACTACTTCATTCAAAACTTATAAAACTTTATACATGGAACCCTACTCTAGATAAAAGATAAAAAAATGATAATTGTGAGGAGACCTGACATATTGAGAATAAAACTTAATCATATAGATAATGTCTAAAGTTTAGATATCAGACTAATAAAACTAAACACATGATACTACATACTAGCTCTGATGCAACTACAACTGAAACGAATATTTTTATCATTTCCCACTAAGCAAGCCACTAAGACGCAAGGGGTTAAAGAGCATTAGAGAATGGAAAAAAAAAACGCTTAAGGGGCGAGAACAATAACAGAACAAATATTAAGACAGAAGATAACAATTGACATTGTATATAAATTTTTGAAGATCAAAATTGACTGGAAAAATTTTCGCAAGCGTGAAGTTCGAGAGAAGAAACTGTTAGCATAGAACTTACAGTTGCATCTAGCCAGCTTGATTGTAAATTGATGAAACCTTGTCGCCATTGAAGTTATACTATTAACTTCATAAAATTAGGTACCATAGAGGAAAATAATATTTATCTTGCAAATACAAAAAAATCTAACACAAGGCCAAAAGTGGGGATGGAGGAAAGCTGGTTTGTAATCTGTCTTATATGAAACTTGGCTAGCTACGCTTACAGACACCCAAACGCACCACAGTATTCTTTACACCAAAACAACGCATTAACATTTACCATTCTTACTAGTCACCATAATACCTCATAGTCTCTATGAAGTCTTAACCAGTTCCCATATTAGTTTGGAAGAGGAAAGTTCAGAATAATTAACATAAAAATTATTTATTAAAAAAAAATAAAAAAAAGGCACAGGGAAACTACTTTACAACGTTTGGAAAGTGTCTGAACCCGAGATGCCAGGTTAGTACCAATAACATTGCAGATTCTTCAGATTTTATCATGAATTTCTAAATACATAACAGAAGCACCAGATCAGATGTGGCAGCAATATTCAAAGCAAGGACAAATGTTAAACTTATAAATATATATAAGATAGATTCTGATGAACCAGATTTCCTAGCAGTAGGACCTAGAAATTGATTCAATATAACCAACCCATGTCAGCGAAAAACTTTAGTCCGAGAATTTATCTAAATTTAATAAAGATTAACTGTAAAAGTCTTTACAACTACTTCTGAATATATAAATATAATATAAAACAGAACAAATCAGGAATTTATACTATAGCCTGTAATAAATGCCACAAAAATACATAGAACCTCCGAGAAATTTTAATAAGAATTATATGAATACAAAAGATTGTCGGGTTACCTCCTAATTTTCGAAACCGCTACTAGGGGACGCTCTCTGGCACTATAAATACTCCGCGATAATTATTCGCAGCTTCTTACTTTAATATGTAAATTTCTTGGAGAAGGACACGTTTCCTTTTGGGAAGGGCATGAACAATACATGCGCGCGCGCACACACACACACCTTATGTGTTTTTTGTGTGTGTGTATATATATATATATATATATATATATATATATATATATATATATATATATATAGGTTTTTTTCTTTACGTGGACTCATATCCTGAGTCTGCTATGTTTGTTGTGGACATTTCAGGAGACACACGTGTTTATCTCCCAACGCATACAACCGGCTCGCAACAAGATCATTTTGGAAAACAACATTGTAATGAATCTAATTAAAATTGATTTAAAAGAAAATACTGCTTTAATTAAAAGCGAAAATATTTTAGTAACTTGAAAACGTATAGAAAAAGCAGAGATTTCCAATTCATCCACGATCAAATTTCATCCATTTCACTGTTAAATCTGTTGTCGCAGTTTAGGATATTTAAAAACAAAAGCGATAAAAATAAAATTTACATAAAACCTATTTCTATGAATAACCTGTTCTATGAAGTGCTTTTTTTCACGGAAATATACACTCATATCTGGAGTGAAATTCTCAAGTATCCTTTTATAGCCTCTCAAAATTTAAGAATAGTTCCTGGTTTGGGCTGAACTGAACATTATCTTGCTTCAAGAGTACTAAAAATGATTTCACAATCGAGTCAAGTTACGGACTGGAAGGAGGACAATGTATGCATTAATCTATCTAGCTAGAACTTAAAGATCTGTCAGTGTATAGGAATCATTCGATTAGCGTACGAAAATTCGCTTAGTGCATAGATAATACTCGATTAGTGTTCAGTTTAACCATAGTAATTGAAAATTCATTTTAAAATTTTTTTTTAAAATGGAAAATGGGTATCGAGTTTGTTTGTCAAGTATTACATTATCTAAGTCATTGCAGCAGTGCTAAAAAAAAAAAAAAAAAAAAAAAAAAAGGACGCTTATAAATAGATAAATTTATAATATAAGCCGATAATAAAAATGCATATTTGAATTTAAATTTTTGTAATATTTTGTTTTATTTTTCGGGTTTTGTTTAAGATCTTAAAAAGGAAATTTAATTTTTTTAAAAAAAAAAAAAAAAAAAAAAAAAAATGTCGGAGTTATCTCCTCAATTCCCAAATTGTCACTAGGGGTCATTCTTCCTGTACTATAAATACTGGGCGACGTCTTGTCTCGTTCTCCTTCCTTCAGGCCTCGTGCCGCATCCCACCTCGCGTGGAGGTGAGGTAAATCCTTTTTCATTTCAGCGACTACAATGTAATCTCTTAGAAAATCCGCGTCTCCTCTCTTGTGGGAGACGCCATGAACATTATACACACATACACGTACGTACGAACATTCACCAAAAAAACAAACACCAATGTTACACACACAGATGTTATTGTCCATTATAAAATTGTTTTGTTTAATACACATATTTGTTATATCTCGGTCTTGTTTGTCGTCTTTATCTTCAATTGGACTTAATTCAAATCCGCCATTTTCTTGCAGCTGGACCTTCTTCTAGGAAGAAATATAAACGCTCGTGTTTTTGTTTTTTTTTTTCATATCTTCACCCCCGGCCCGCTATATAAATAAAATTTAAAAAAAAAAAAAAAAAAAAAAAAAATGGACGCTTTAATTAGATACAGAAATTTACCTTTATTAAAAATATCGACACATAAAAGATGTACGAATTTACTGTGGAAAGATTATAAATAATATTTTCAGGTTAAAATATAAATGATTATGATATGTTTGGAAAATTTGAAGAGGCAATTTTTCAGTACCGCCATTTATATGAAAAACAGAAGAATACCGTGTGGCAAAACACTAAGTTTTTCATAAAAAAAACAAACAGATTAATAAACAGTGATTCATAGCATTTTTATTGTATCTTATATATACGTATAATTAAAAAAGTACGCAAATTAGAAATTACTTGTAAATGAGACTAAAATTTGAGGTACAAATTACATTTCCTATAAGATATATTCGATTAATGCGTTTTCGATTAGAGCATATCTTAATTTACACATTAGCCGAATTAATCGAGGGATTTCTGTATATTACAAAAGAGTATCAATTTCTTAGGAAAAACAAATTCCATGATAAACTTCACAAAGAGCACCATTGTCAGATCCGCCAATTCAATCAAACACCTCGACAAAATAACAAAAACTTACATTTCGTTTATGATTAGAGGGAAAGATTCTGTATGTTTTATTATTTTCTTAAGCATTTCACCCAAAACAAGGCAATAAAACCACTAAGATGCAAGCGGTTACTGAGTGAAAGAATGGGAGACATAATTAAGGAGAGAAAAAAAGAAAACAGAAATTAAGACAGAAAATAAGGCTCTTCATCATATTTTGAAGATGAAAGTTGATTGGAAAGCAAGAAGTTGAAAGATTTCTACAGGCAAGAAGCAAGAGAGGAGAAACTTTCAACATAGAACTTACGGTTACCTTTAGCCATTACTACTGTAAAATGACAATTTGGTACTGCGCTTAAATTAATAAAGTCTAAGTACCAAAGAGGAAAGCTCATCAGAACGATTGCCATGAAAGTATTTATAGAAAAAGGCAGAGGGAAGCTACCTTGTGGCAGCGAGAAAGTGGAGTAAATAGAGATGCCAGGTCACGACATATAACGTTAAAGATTCTTTATATTTCATGAAGAATCTCTACATAGCAGAAGCACCAGAGACAAATGGTAGAATATGTAAAATTCTGGCGTGTCTAGCGTGACACAGTGAACCAATTTTCCTGGCAGTAAACGTAGCTTTTTTTTCAATATCATTGTTCCATATGTCAGCAGAGAACTCTAGCCCCCCAAAAAGGCGCAATGAGTCACTCTGCTGGAGGTTAGCATCAGCCACCAGGAAGGCAAAGTATTTTTTTAATTAGTATAAGATTGCGGTCCAATAACCAATGTTGGAATTTAACGTAACAACAATTCCTTCGTTCCACCAGTTCAGACTTCAGACACGCTCTGCGAATCGAATGATTTTTTTTTCTTATATTTGGAATAGGGAGAAAGTTTCACTCAGCATCCGCCAACCAAGAACGGCTACTTTGTGAAACGGGCTCCTGCGTGGATACTTCCCTGAAAGCTTAATTCTTAACTTCTTCATGTCAAGTGTCAGTCGTTATCTATTTTATTCTCATAATCTTTACTCCCTCCTATCTCTTGCACTGAACTTTGTATTGGTTGAACTTGACTATAAAAAAAAAAAAAAAATGGTTTACGGCATCGAGTAGAAAATGTTAATATTATAAATTAATTTCTGTTAAACTGTAACATGCTTTTATTAAAAAAAAAATAATTATTATTTATCAATGTTAGATCATAAGTGACTGTAGGTCGGAGTGTTTTTTTTTTTTTTTTTTTTTTTTACAAAGAAATATTTTCAACCCACATGCTGTTAAGAGCAATATACCTTATCTTCCCGAGTTTTACGGAGTTTCATCCAACACATTATTTCCCCTTTCCAAACTGAATTTATATCAGTTATGTGCCATGCGTTTTACACGCTTAGGCGATCATGTATCGAAAGATATATGACTGACAAGCAAATGTTTTTTTTTGCCGCAGTAGGTTGCCATCCAAGGCTATAGAACCTGGTCTGTTCTGCTATTTACCCATAACTGAAGGTAGAAGAGGATTAATACCTTTGCCAAGAGTATTAGAACGTAAGTGAATGTAATGGATTCGAACTCGCCTCTCCAATTATTCAAAGCCAGTGTTTCTCAAGTAGGCCTG
>CAHIKZ030001317.1:350000-377500 GCA_903632075.3 Acanthosepion pharaonis
GGGGAGATAATTCGTATCAGTTAAATCTCTCTAGTCTATTAATATTCTATGTTTAAAGCCATTTTTTAAAAATAAGAGTAGAAGACGATGGTTGTAATGAAGTTTGATTACCAAACAAGGGGTGCGTATTATGCATGAGTAGAAGCATTTTCCCACACTTTCAGCACAATTTTTGGTGTGCGTATTATGAAAGAAGGCGTATAATATATGGGGATTTACGGTACTTCCAAGCGCCAAAGAAAATTACATTTCGGCATTAAATTGCCCATAAGGAGTTGATATACGTTAAAACAGACAAACCAATCAATTTTATTTATAATATACCCTGTGAGTGTCAAATTCTAAAAGCCCACTTTCCCTATTAGCAAATTATTGATTTTAAGTAGACGTGTCCTTTCTTTACAATTTCTTAAAAACTTCCTCGTTGCTCACCATGTTAATATTCCCAGCATCATTCTGTAGATCCACGTCACCCTCGCTCCAAATGTTTTCAGCTGTGAGAAAATTGTCCAACATTTACTGCCATATAAGATTGATACCACATTGAAACAAAGCGTGCTGAGAACTACTAACAAATTTTTCGTATTAATACTTTGCTTAGCTTTTGAAAGGCAATTTTCGCTATTCCAAAACACCTTCAGATTTCTGTCGTATTTTCCGCCGTCCGTTATAATTTTTCAGATAATTAAATTTTTTTTCTTGCATCATTCTGATATCTTATTAATTTCGTGGTACGCATGGTGTGCGGTCACCCCCTGCCAAAGGCCATACATTCTGTCCTACAAGTGATGGTTACTTCTTTCTAACTTTTCTTTATCTTGGAGTTCATGAATTTTTTATGTAATACTTCCATGTGCTTCTGAATATTACTTGATGCTTAAATGACGAACGACAGTTGATCGATTGCTCATGCAATTAGGAACGGAGACATTGTTTAGTAAACTAAGATTTATCTTGTGTAAAACCTGGCACTGGAAACATTTGCAGTTAACGAGTATCTTAACCTTTACCAAGCTGCAAGTGAAAATTGTCGACGTAGAATTCTCTTTGTTGCTCTAGGCGCATTCTGTTGCTTTGAGACAGTTTTTAATAAAGATATATAAACTGTCATTTCCGGTATTTTAAGCTGGAAATCGCCTACTACTACTTTGGAACAAGGTTAAACTTCCGTTTTCCAACGCCATGTTGAATTCTTCTAGACTCTACACAAGGCATAACACCGATTAAATCGACGTTGATTTGTTTTCGCGATATTTTATAAACAAAAATGGCCGCATCAATATCCAACAAAGCCTTTATTCGGGAGTTTTCCTTTGATTAAAACTCGGATGATGATTTTGAAGGCTTTACTCAAGTGGATATTGACGGTGAAGTGGTCGAAGATGATAACCACGCTAGTGACATAGAGGATAGCGATGATGACCTCTAGCGTTTGCTATTATCCATTTTATGTAAGCAACTGGCAACCATCGATATACCTGGTAGCCTTTCTGAAGGTGAATTATTTTGTCTATTTATAAACGATAAAATAATTTTATTCATCAACGAGAACATATCAACGAGACAAATAAATATGTCAAATGAAAGAAAAAGCAAACAAATGCTAGTATCTTGTGTAAATAGGCAGAAGCACGTCACTTTTTTGACGAAATAAGTCTTCTTAGCGATTTTGCTTATTGCACCTCCAGAACTTCACAAGGGGTAATAAAAGTTAGAGTACGTTGAAGGATACATGGCAAAGTGGGTAAAGGCGTCAGTTAGATCCAATGACAGGACCCAAAGAGTGTGAGTTCAATACCCGGTTAAAGCAGTGGAGAACTTGGAGAGGGGAATTAACAGGAGTTAACTGATAACTGACATCCATTAAACATGGCACGTGGAACTAGAACAGTCTACCCCAGTGAGCGAAATAAAGGGTTCAGTTCGACATTCCAACCACCTGAAGAAGGCCGGAGCGTACAACGGCCGAAACGGTGTAATAAATATGACGACAAAGATGAGGAAAATAGTCCGAATAATTTAAATAATGTACATAATACCTCATCTGAGAAATATAGACAGATACATAAAAAATAAATAATTCAACGTATGTTTTTTTTTTTTTTTTTTTTTTATTTAGCGTTTCAATTTTTTTTGTTTTCAACATCATAAGCATGCAAAACGTAATGCATTACATCACAATATTACTCATTCTTTTATGAGTGTACAAAAATGAAAACCTTTACGCACAATACAAAGAAAGTTATAACAATTTAAATACAGTAGGTGTTCATGTTTTTGCAACCTAAAAAATCATAAAAAAAATTCTAAAAAGAAATTAGCGTGGTAAGACTATTGCGGAGAACACATCAGTTGAAGCGCAGTTTTTCGCAAAATGAAAGAATTGCTTTCTTTATGCAGAAAAAACGTTTCCTAACTGATTTCTACAATGTTATCGCGATCTAAAAAAAAAAATAAATAAAACGAAATAAAATAATCTTGGTGTATTTTTTCGTGATTTATCTTGAAAGGCGTAGAGCACAAAAAAAAAAATGGCGACGAAAAGAAACTTGTTTCATGACGTAATCAACTGAGAGACGACACAAAAGATACTTCAGTTTAAATTGGGGACAAATTGTGTCTACAGTGTGAATAGCTTAAAAATATTTTTAGTAACTAAATATCCTTTTATCCACAAGCGGTGTTCAAGTCACAAGAAATTATGAGATTACCCCACTTGTCAGCAAAAGAACTGCTGCTAAAGACAACTAGATGGCGTTAACAAGTGTAGTAGATAAGAAAGGGGGTGCGAAAACTAATCTTTTTTCTTTTAGATATAGGAGATTTCACGCTCAATCTTTAAGGGATCCTTTTTAGTCCCCAGTTAACCGCATTGAACAAACAATAATGTGCAGTATACAATGAACTACACGAAGTCCTCTCTACATACAGATCTTCCTTCCATTTAGTTTGCTAAGGCAATAAAACATTTTATGCGTGTAAGATATGCTGGATTTATTTGCTTTATACGGTTTAACCTTTTTCAAATTAGTTGAAGCCAGAATACATTTTTAAGATTGTAAGAACTATTTAGAGATAATATTTTGCTGGTACAAGTCCTACTAATTAACCCATAGCCTGGGAAAGCATTGTAGATTTATAACTACCCCAATGGTATTTGCGCGTAAATGAACATAACTAATTTGAACACGGCTCTCGGGTTTCCAATTCAGAGACGTTATCATTACACCAACCGCACATCCAGGCTTACAACATCTAGTATTCTCAAGAAGTTACCCAATAACCAGGATGGACGTTGCAACTTCGGTGATCGTACGAGAACCGGTGTTTCAACGTGATACGGCCGTAAAAGGGAGGCTTGTACATTATGAGAATATGTAGGATAGATAACGGTTGTTAAGATTGTAGCAGTATCGAAGGAACAAAAAATTAGGTGGGGAAAAGAAAGAGGTTTATTACTCATAAATAGAACGGAAGGGCTTGCGTAAATCAACTCCTCAAATCCTACTCTAATGTGGCTACTTACCATATTTATAAGTAGGAGCAGTATATTGTCGAAATAGTAGGGAGAAGCAGGAAGTACGTCAAGTCCTACATTACAATAATATTTTCAAATATAGGTATCAGATAGTAATAATGCGTGAGCAGAATTTTGGCAGATTAGGATTATTGAACAATGCGCTAGCACACACACACAATCACACACATATATATAATATATATATATATATATATATATATATATATATAAGAAAAATGTGGAAAAAAAACAAACAAAAATCCTTAAATGCAATTATGTTGTTTAAAATGAATGAAATGTCGACGTCTGACGTTTCGGTTTAATAAACCTTTTTCAAGACAATATTCATTAAAATACAATTCAGTTCAATTTGACAAAGACGATGGACATAAACAAGTCTTATCCAAAACAGATAACTGAAAATTTTTAAAATGATCAACTTTCCGTTTAGCATGGTCACGTTGTCGTCACATGGGCGACGCTTTCAAAACTTATTTCTAAAAATTTTTGATTATTTTGAATGAAAAAAGAAAATGAAAAGAATTCTATTAGGATCTAAAATTTTATGTGTATGCTTGTCGAGCATTAATCTCATATAAAAAGGGGAAATATTAAAGAAACCAGGTCTAGTATTCACCGTGCGTGAGATGGATATTATACCTGCTTCATAAATCCTCCTGAGATATATATATATATATATATATATATATATATATATATATATATATATATATAAAATAAGAAAAAATTTTTAGAATATGTGTATTATATTAAAAAATAATATATGATTAGCAATGAACTTTTACTTATTATTGAAAATATCCATCGAGTTTTTTAACAATATAAATTAAAAGTTTAATATACAAATTATTAACATCGTTCCTTAACTTTTGTCCAGTAGCTTATTTCCTTTGTTCCATTTTTATTTAAAAAAAAAAAAAAAAAAGTAAATTTTTGTAACTTTGTATAATATTTATGCATCACACCCTAATCTTTATTCGGTAAAAATTTCATTGCATTATCATGCATTACTTTTTAAGTAATACACATATTTATGTCTTTGTTGTTTCCGTTCCTTATATTATAGCCGCTACTGTATATCATTCGCAGATAAGTGTTTCGCTTTATCACAATACATCAGTGTGGCGAGACATCGTATTGCCTCAAGCCAGGATCGAAAACAGACTGATTTGGCATAAGGAGATTCCCCCCACCTCTAAGCTATCAGCTTCCGGCAGAGAGGAAGGTGAATTTTTACGTATTTATTTTTGAATAAACACTGGAATCAAAAACTTGATATTTGAATAATATCAAATATTCCTGCCTGCTGGAAGTCATCATCTGGTGAGGCGTCCGGACTATTCGAATCTATTATATATATATATATATATATAAACAGCCCATATTAAATAAAATATTCAGAGGAAACGATATTTTGAAGTGCATATTTCTGCATATATTAGTAAAGAAAAAAAGAAAAAGAAAAAGATAAATAGCATTCTTTTTGTGCGGCCTCGTTTCCAATAGCTGCTACACATTACAAATTTGCAACCCCATGATGAATACAAGGATGTAGATAAAGAAATTCTAACTACCAGACATTACTTAATAACTGCGAGAATCTAAAATATTTGAACAAAAAAAAAAAAAAAAAAAAAAAAGAAAGAACTTCGGACAGTTTATACATTACTTCATGTACAATAATCAACACCAGATTCGAAAAAACGGAAAAGTAAAATAAAAAAAATAAAATCAGACAGATCTTGTTTATTATGATATATATATATATATATATATATATATATATATATATATATATATATATATATATATATATACACACACACACACACATTGCTTCCAATCCATAGATATGATTAATTAATGATGAATATGTCATTTTCGATTTCATCACGATTCTTCTGTTAAGCTTGGAGAGTAATTATAAATTCTTGCTAAAAAAAAAAAAAAAAAAAAAAAAAAAAAAGTTTG
The DNA here is from genome assembly GCA_903632075.3 of Acanthosepion pharaonis. NCBI lineage: Eukaryota > Metazoa > Mollusca > Cephalopoda > Sepiida > Sepiidae > Acanthosepion > Acanthosepion pharaonis. The sequence goes on from CAHIKZ030001317.1 coordinate 355,513, forward strand.
GTTTCGTTTGTTTTACTGCATACCAACCTCAATGGGTTATTTAATACCGACAAGATTTTTTATGGCTGGTAAGTTATTTTCTTCAAAATTGTATTGCTGGTAATAATTTTTTCTCAAAAATATTAATTGCTGGTATTAAAACCTATATCTACGCCTTTATAGTGCTTTGTCCCCAGTTCGGGGGGGTCAACTATTTGCCCATATTTGGGACCCTAACAGGTGAAACCACCTCGGGTCAGATTTGGAGTCCAGTAGTGTTATAAAAAGCCTCGGAGAATTCCAGTAAGATATCTTTAATCATTTCTAAGATTAAACGGCTCAAAGCTTAATATAACAATTGGATAATTTTGCTGTTACACGAGGTATATTCTTTAAAATCAAAATATCTTGTTGAACTTTGGATCATTGCACGCTAACAGATGTTTTTGAATTCCTTCTTTATATATATATATATATATATATATATATATATAAAATCGGCGAGGTTTGGGACAACGAAGACATCTTTAAATTTTTGCCAGATAAGGAATACAGCATAGATCGAAACAAGAGATAAAACAAATGGCGCCGTGTCTGGTAAAGACGCGGCAAGTAGTATTTCTTGTCTAAACAACATTGTTTTTTGGCAACCAAAACAACTTGTAGGAATTCAATTGTTTCGAATTTAGTTCTGTCTTTAAAGAGAAAGAATGTAAATATCAGTAATCGAGCGTTTTTAGACAATGTGGCCAGAAAGGAACAAAGTACGGTGAATGGCAGTTTCACGCATCAAATAAACAAGCAGACCATACACTGTTAATTTTATCTTCTATTTCTCAAAATTACAAATATAATATATATATATATATATATATATATATATATATATATATATATATAATATAATAAATGAATCGAACTGTGATTTTATTTTTATGCAATTGTGGCGGTCAATACAAGATTTTAAAGCCAAATTTTAAATTAGATGTTATTGGATCAAAATGGACGTAAAATGAGGAAGTAAAAGTCATTTCTGAAAATATGTAGGATAGATAATGTCTGATTCATTGGCCTTGTTTTTGTGAAAAGTTATAGTGGAACACATCTATTCTATAGTTAATAACTCCCACCTATAATAAATGGGATTATAGGAAAATTTTCATTTCAGTCGACTGGCTGATCGGTTGAAATTTGCCTTCATGGGGAGGAACCTGAAAGAGGCTACGCCGAAGGGCGGATTCTCTTTCGGGAGGTCAAACTGACCATGTGAACCCGTTTATATGGGTTCAATGGGCATTTTTGCCGAAATTTCTGTTGGCCTCGGAGATGGACTTATTTAAACCGGACTTGTGCCACATTATGCCCTCGTGTGTATTGTGGGGGTGACTAAAAATCGTTTTAAAGTGAGTCGATGTTGACGACCGTTAGTCGGAAATACAAAAGAATAAGCGACCACAACTAGATTATTAAAACTGTCAGAACCTATTATATCACGAAGTTAACAATTTTGTACGTCGAACCTATTTTAGGACCGACTTAGTAAAATAAAGCCTCCACTGTGAAACCTAGTGGATAACAGAGAGTAAGTGAGAGACCACCTGAAAATAGGTGCTATAAGCTTGGATGTGCGTCGGGCGCAATACATAACGGCTCGGATTCTTTATATTCGCTTACGCATAAATACCTCTGGGAAAGGTATGAATCCACCACCTCTTCCCAACTATGGGTTAATTAGTAGGACGTGTATCAGTAAATCCTTATTATGTCCGAAAAATAATTACAATCTAAAAATGTTTTCTGGTTTTAACTAACCTGCAAGAGGTTGATAAGCCGTAAAACACAATGAAATCAATCTACATTTGAAGAGGTTAAGATTGTAGGGATTGGGAAGCATCCTCTTGGATTTGTTAACTCAAATGAAATTCAACTTTTTTCCTGAACTTAAAGCCATTCACATGTTGCTTCCAATCGAAACTTCTCCATCGTCGCCAATCAATCATTCTTCCCTTCTGCTTTTGCTCAACTTGAAAACTGACATCATGCCGTGTCAAACTTATACAAGGTATGCTGATATTTTTGCCTATCAACACAGGATAAATTAAGAACGTTAACAAAAACTACTTAAAAAAAATAAAAGTAAAATAAAATAAAAAGATATTTACTCTAACGTTCAAAGTCAAGTGTCATTCAAGGTAGGAAACTTATAGTATCTCAAGGTTACTCATTAAGTGCTGTAACATTATATAAACTATAGGATTGGTTCAAATGGCAAGAGAGTGATACAGAGCAGACACCATTTTCCTTTACATGTGTCTGCCTTATTAAAAGATTAGCTACAAAAATACTTAAGCCGAAATAGTTAATCTATTCGTTTTAATTTCTGCGATAACCACCTGAGTCACCATTTTTTTTAAAAGCAGGAGTTTAGACATATTTAATAGTATAAATTATAGACATTTAGGACTAGATTTAAAAATAGCAAAACATCTTTGAACCCAAAAGATAATCCATTTAAGAATCTTGTCTCGAAATCGGTGTAAAAATTCGATACGGTTCCATTAAAAAAAAAAAAAAAAAAAAGTTTGTCCAAATTATTTGGATAAGATGCAAAACAGAAGATCAGATTGAGAAGACGATTTAATGAAAAAAAAAAAAAAAAAAAAAATGGCCGTTCCTAGTCTCCAGAGAAAAACAATTGTAGACGTAGATTTTATTATATATATATATATATATGGGAGGAGGAGGAGGGAGAGAGAAAAGGAGAAAACACCGTTGAAGAAACTCCAACAACTTCAGTCCTGTTCCTCAGATTCTGACATTTACGTTGATATTTGATCGGCGAATGCCACAAATCAATAAAGACACGTATGAAAGGATTTGGTAAATAAGGAGATGCCAATGATCTTTTGTCTTCGAAATCCAAGATGGTCGCGATGGAATAAAACCAACAAATGCAATTGAAATCAGGAGGGTGACTTATTCTGAAAAATTTTTTCAACTTTAAAAAAAAAAAAAAAAAAAAAAAAATCACGGACATACAACACCAAAAAAAAAAACAAAAAAAAACAATGCATTCCAGTCCTTTGTAAAAAAAAGAAATCATCAAATTCTAGATTTAATCAATTAATGGAAGCGTGTTTTATTTATTGAAGAAACAAGTATAGATTTTGATAGGGATAAATATTAATGTAATGGCTGACGAGAGGAAGAAACTGTATCGTGCCATAGTTTTTCTGGTCAGAATCCATCTGGCACATTTATAAAACTACCATTCGTCCTGGCATTGAAGATTGCCGCCATATCTGGTCTGGTGCTCCTACTATACATTTCGAGATTCTTGACAAAATTCAAAGAAGGGTCTGCAATATAATCGATCCTGACCTAGCATCTTTACTTCAGTCACTGCCTTTTCTACAAATATTTTCATGCTAACTGTTCTACACGAAGTTAATCGTGCTACAAGATTAGCAACTAGGTTTCAATGTTTTAGTATTGAACAAACTAAAAGCAATCGCTACTTCTATTTTAATAGTTTCTTTTCTCACCCGTGGAACTCTTTTTCGATTTCTTTCTTCCTATGACCTACAATCTTTTAAAAAATTAAAAAAAAAAAAAAATCGTTACCTTCTATTTGGTTGTGAATAAGAAATCGCTTTGAATATTCTCTACCAAGGCAATTTGAGCCTAGTCTGAAAAATTTAACATACATTTGAGAGAGAAATGGATTGGTAACTTCTTCAGGGCTATTAGTGTGAAAGTGAGCGCAACTCCGAGAAACTTAAATTGGATCGCGGATTCCTCTTCCGATGCCGATAGCAGTTACACTAACCTCCACCCCCACCTCACAGAGAAAACAAAAACAAGAACCAGATGATTAGGCTTAACTAATAACACTGGTCAACAATTTTTTTTTTTCAAATGGTGTCGAGACACCAAACAACTTGAGGGCGCTCATTCTGAAAATTATTCTTTCTTGGTTAGCTACCATTTTTTGTTACAGAAATAAATTTCATTTTTGAAAAAAAATGTCTCATGAGAAAAGGAAAAAAAAAATTTTTTTTCATTTGTTTTCTGTATATATGATATTGACCGATGGCAATATTTCTCAAAATAAAATCGTTGAAACTTAGTATTAGTATTTAAACCAACAAATATTGGTCTGCTTATTGCGAAATACTATTTTTGCAATAACAATCAGACTAAGTCTTTAAAAAATAACCTGGTTGAATATACCAAGAGCAACAAGTATTTCATCAAATCATTTAATTAACAGCAAAAATAAAACCTTTGTGAACGTAAGAAGTATGGTAAAAATTTTCTTTTTTGATTGCCATGTTCAATGTTATTTAAGTCCCTTTTGATATTCCAGCAGTATCATGTACAATGGAATGGGTGCATTCAATTGGGATGTCTTCGTTTCTTACCTTTATTAGAATATACTTAAGAATTGGATCAAGCACCATGTCCTGTATTTACATTTTAACAGTAATCCCATATCTTGAGTGGCTCGAGCATTGCTTTGAATGAATTAAAGGCTTATTTATATATATATATATATATATATATATATATATATAGGTACCTCCAACGAACCTCCATTAAAAAAAAAAAAAAAAAAAAGAGCATAATTTTTGATGAAAAAGACGCCAAACTTGCTGAAAACTAAATTTTATTGTCTAAATGCTTATGTTATTATTAAGAGGAAAGACCAAAGTTTTTTTTTTTAATTATTTTTAAAAATTTTTTCTTTTTTAGAACATTCTAAATTTTGATTAAAAAAACCTTTTTTCTATTTGTATCAGCGGAACTAGTAAAATAACAGACAATTTTTAGTTTTTTTTTTTTGGTATGACACACATTAATTTGAAAAATCGTGCAAAAATAAAAATAATTATCGGATGTTAATGAAACTTTCAGAAACTATTCACAGATGATCGAAATTATTATAAAAATGTTTTTTTTATGAAAGTCATGGTAGAAATATTTTTTTTTTAAATATTTACCCCCCCATAACTAATTTTATGAAAACGCTAGAAATTGATCGCATCGGTTTTAGTGATTACAATAATTAAAAGCACAGGGCTTTGAGGAATGCAAATCATGTTTTTTTTTTTGTTTTTAATTGATACGCAGTACCTGAAAATCAGCTCTGAATTGTAAACATACAAAACTCAATAAAACAAATATATTATTTAATTTCAAATGCTTTTATTTGCTTTTAGTTGTTTTTATGAATATGGACAATATTTTCTGAAAGCAAAAAAATTTTTTCGATGAAAAATGAATTTTTAATACAATTATTTGTTATTTCATTAATTATAATAGATTTTACATTTAAGTTGTTAAAATATTATAAAATTAGTTAAAAGCCGCATCGGCTTTCATAAGTGTCCTTATGAGATAGTTCTTTTTTAGCGCGTTGTAAATTGTATCGTTTTGACTAATCAGAAGATACCCAGTAATTAAGAAATGTAATTTTGTGTTTATAATCGAGCTGTAATTATAAAATACGGAAGACCAACCAGAATATAATTAAGTTGCGTTATTTGAGTTAAGCATTGTTCTCCGCTGTTAAGGCCTTTACTTTTGCGAAACACGTGTGGAGAAGTTAATTTGATTTTTCAATTTCAACTGAGAAGGGTACCTACAAGTATCAGTATCATCTTATGAAATTTATATGATCTTATTTTTATATTAATCTCGGTTATGACATTTTTCCATAAATGAAATATCAAAATTAATAATAAAATGAATGGAAATACAAATAACAGTAGAATGTAATAAATGTACATAAAATTATAGTATTTTATGTACAATTTGATAAAAGTTCATAAGAAAGGTACCTATAAATTAATTAGATACCTTTCTTAAGAAATATGAAATTTAATGTCACTCTTAACAGTTTTATTTTAATTTCTTTTACAATATATTTCCCATAAAGCATCATAAACGTAAAGGTGAAAGCTAAGTACAAAAAAAAAAAAAAAAAAAAAAAAATTAGACCGCTGAAAGTTTTCGTTAAAAATAACGAGGTAAATAATTTGTTCACGTAAATGTAAATTATTTCACTTTTCTCCTTCCGTAGAACAAATTATGGAATTCGTAAATATATCATTCATCACATGTCAAGAGACGCGAAAGTTTATGACCTGCTTTGTTTTATTTTCAAATTACATCTTTTTGGCACAAAAGCTAAGTTAAGTTTGGTTCAAAATATTTTAAATAAACATTATAATTTCTGATTTTCTTAAAATAAGTTTTGAAAAATGATAATTGATATTTAAAAAAATTTCAAATCAGATTTCCAGTTTTTTTTAAAATGGAAAAAAAATGGTCAATTTTGCTGACTCAAAAAAAAACAACATTTTTAACGAAAATTTCGGACGTGCTAGGAACGATTAAAAATGGAAAAAAAATACCAAAAAAAATACTTTGACCTTTCCTCTTAATAATAACAAACATTTAGACGATAAAATTTTGTTTTTGTCAAGTTTGGCGTCTTTTTCATCATGCTATGCTTTTTTTAGCGATCTCGTGGTTTTACCTAAATATATTATATATATACTCACTAATACACGAATGTTATATATTATATATAATATATAAAATTATATTATTTTGCAATGAAAACTTTCATTATATATATATATATACGATATATATATATAATATGATGTGTTTTTTTAAAACTAAAAATTTATAGAAATTGTATGTAAAGAAAATTCTAAATTTATTCCTATCACACACTTTCGTTCAGTAAATTCGAACACTTTAGCCTTATATGGTTATGAGTTTTATATTAGGTCATTTAATGACCAATATATATATATATATATATATATATATATATATTATATATAATTAATATATAAAATATGATATAATTGTCAAAGAAAGATGAGAAAAGTTTCAAATTTGCGCAGTGTTTCCTTAATTTCATTAGAAAATTTATATTAGAAGAATGTGCAATGTACGTCAAAAGACAATCATTGTCTATTATAATTAACAATCATCCCTTCCCTACTACACTTTACCAAATTTATCGATATATTCAATATAATATATTCTTTTAAATATGGCCCTATAATATTCATATATATATATATAATCTATATATTGGTTATATGAGTTTATTATAATATTTATATATATTTAAAACTATATATATATATATATATATATATTCTATATATATTATATATATATATATATATATATATATATATATATAGTAATATATATATATATATATTTTATATATATGTTTCTTATATAAACGATGATATATATATGTTGATATTTATTATATAAAAATAATTCTATATAAATATATATTTCTATATATATATATTCATCTATATATATGTTTATATTCAATATATCTATATATATATAAGTCTATATAAATATATAAATCATACTTATATATATTAATTAACTATATAATATGCAATGATATATTTATCTATATATATATAAAAAATTTATTTTATATTTTCATGGAATTATTTCATATATGATATAAATAATATAAAGTAAATCATTTTCTATAACAATCATCCTTCATATCCTCCAATCTCTCTTGTATTTCTTTATCACATTTTATATATCAATATATATCTCTATATATATAATCTATATATATATATATCTATATATATATATATTTATCTCTATATATCATATATCTCTATTATAAAGAAATATCTATATCTCTATGCTATGTTAAATTAATCTATATCTATATGTTGAATCTATATCTCTCTAATCTATATCTTATTCTATATCTATTTTTCTCATATTCTATATCTATGTCTATATTTACATTCATCTTTTCTATATTCTATATCTCTATATCTATCTATGTCTATATCTATATATCTATTATATCTCTATATATCTATGTCTATAAAATCTATGCTATATTTTTTATGTCTATATATATCTAAATAGATATATCTATAGATATATAGATTATTATATAAGGACGATTGCGTCTAGCATAAAAACAGCCTGTCGCCTCTGAGTGTTGACTTCAATGTTCATGTTTTTTATATTTATATTTACATTGAAATCTTGTTGATATTGAGAAATTTTTCCCATAAATATAAATATTTTAGAAATTATATATATATATATATATATATATATATATTGTGTTTAATTAATAGACAATTTTCAAGGTGAACTGCGAAAAAGTTTTTTTATTTAATTTTTCTTGTGTTCGAACAAGTGTTATCTTTTCTGAACACAGACTGTAAAAACTGCCCAAATGTTCTGGAATTCTGAGCGCTTTCGGCTATAGTTTTAGCCATTATCAAAGATGATTTTATTCTTGCTTTTTAATTGGGTGTATGGGTTCTTTCTATGTTTCTACTGAATGCATATCTAGACGCCTTACGTTACACCTATTCAACCACAGCTCTATCAGAACACATTTAAACATACACAAACCTAATAGACTCCATCTGAAAAATACTAGTAGAAAATACATGTAAAAAATAATTGAAGCCTTAATAAAAAAAGAAAAAGCCAATACTTATGCTTTGTTTGGAAAATAAAACATCCCTATAACTAGAAACATACACACAAACCATACACCCAGTTAAAAAGTGAAAATAAAATCATTCTTGATAATGGCTAAAACTATAGCCGAAATCGCTCAGAATTTCTGAATATTTGGACAGTTTCTACACACTGTGTCCAAAAAGAAAAACACTTGTTCGAAGACAAGAAAAATTAAATAAAAATCTTTATCGCAGAACCTTGTTTGTCGTCTTTAATGAAACATGCATAAATGAGGGATTTTTTAAATAAATTTATTAATTTTATATATAATACATGGTCGCGTATTTAAGAAACCTTTGATTTTTTAATATATATATATATATATATATATATATATATATATATATTTATAAATATATATTTTAATAATATACAATAAAATCTCAATTCACGTCATATGGGATAAAAGCTTATTTCGACCGACTAAAAAAGAAAAAAAATCATCAGTTTTATTCAACCCTGGTAAAGACGGAATTCGTATATATGATGTGATTTTGGATTTTAATGTGTATTAATTTTTTTCTCTGTGATAATAAATACAGAGATTTCTTTTTGTGGATCAATTTTAATATTTTATATTACGAGGATCCACTTGAATTATATAGAAACGGATTTATTAGCTTTGCTATATAATCTCAATATGACCAAACAAAATGGTAATTTAAGAAATATATTTAATTAAATATTACAAAAGTCAAGATTTGACGCATTAGCTGCCACGTTAATGTTTAGTTTTCCCCGGGATTAATTTAAATAAATAAAAAAAAGTTATCGCGTTGAATTCGAAATTGATTCTTCCCCAATGAACGCAGTAGTTGTTGTGGCCTCAAAAAACGAACAAAAGCCGACACAAATTTAAAACGTTTGATAGATTCAGAAATATTCCTTCGACGTTTATTGTAAAAGAATGATTAAAAGCAACGATACGGAGAGGAGCATTAAATGTTAATTTATTTCTAAGATGTAATTATATCAAATAAATGTAGAAAACACAAACTGTGATTTGGTGGTGGTGGGGGATGAAATTACCAAGTGTAAAATAGACTAAAGTCTTAGTAGTTGCTGCAAAGGCGGGGGAAGACTAGCATGATAATTCGTTTCAATCTTTATCAATGAATAAATAAAGAGTTGTATGCGAATGATTTTAAGAAAGGAAACACGAGCGAGGGAAGAAACAGATCAAGGAAGAGAAGAATAAAATAGAGAAAATTACATTAAAACTTAATTCAAAATGGTTTTATTTGCTGATTGCGAAACCTAAACTCACATAATGTACGCATATGAATTCCTCCTCCACTCACGTAAGGCGCGTAACATTACAGAATACACAACAGCGGAAAATCCCGAGACAATATCACATCAGTGCTCGAAGTAATTCAATAAAATATGATTTTTAAAAAAAAAATTTTTTTTACTGTGCGTCATATTGCAAATATTTTAAAACAAAACTTGACGTCAGTCTTTCTGAGATTGTTATAGCCAAAATCAGATAAAAAAGATGACTTTTTACTATTGTAATACAATGTCCAAGAGCCACTCAAGGTAAAAGGTGACTGAATGAGGTTGTTGGAAGGACTCTAGAGGAGACTGTGAGAAGTGTAGAAAATAAACCGAACATATGTCTATATCTCTGAGATGAGGTATTATGATTATTTGCGTTATTTACATTATTCGGACTGTTATCCTCATCTTCATTGCCATATTCACAACATTTCAGCCTCTATATCTCTGAGATGAGGTATTATGATTACTTGCATTATTTACATTATTCGGACTGCTATCCTCATCATGTTCACAGCGTTACGGCTGTTGTACGCTCCGGCCTTCTTCAGGTGATTGGAATTTCGAACCGAACCATTTATTTCGTCCACCGGGATAGATTGTTCTACTCCCATGTGTCATGCCTCTTCCGGATATGTTATTTTCCCCACTTTAACTCTCCAGATATTGGGTTCACCATTGCTGTGTCCTGGTATTGAACTCAACTCTTTGGGTTGAGTCAATGGATCTAACCAACGTTTTTATCCACTGGGCCATGTGTCCTTGAAGATGAAATAAAGGGTTTTGGTTCGAATTTCCAATTACCTGAAAAAATCCGGTCGTACAACGGCTGAAACGTTGTGAATTTGTCAATGAAGATAACAGTCTGAATGATGTAAACAATGCAAATAATAAACTGAATGGTTGACAGGATCGTGTGCATGTACAACACCAGGAGACGAACAAACAGCGTTTCTTATAGAGTGCGGCAGAAATGCCTGCCACACCCTGTATAAAGGTTAATTGTATCAGAGGAGTTGTTTTTTTGTTGTTTATTTTTAAACTAGTTAAACAGGACCCTAAATTTTTTCGACAAGTTAAGTCTTTTCTGCCAGGGTCTGTATTAGAACCACCCCTTCACAACCCTAACAGACTTTTTTTTTTTTTTTTTTTTTTTTTTTTAATATATTGCATCATTTATCCATATTTCTGAGAGGAGGTATTGTAACTGTTCGGACTGTTAGCTTTGTTATATACACGACGTTTCGGTCGTTATACGCTCCGATCTTCTTCAGGTGATATTTGTTAGAATTTCGAACCAAACTCTTTTAGTCCACGGTGGTAGAGTGTTCTAATTCCACGGATATTCACCTTGATTTTTGTTCTCTCCGCTGAGACCAGGGATTGAACTAGCAACTCTTTGGGTCAAATCACTTTTAGGATCAATCAACCAACGCCCCCCTCCCTTTTTAACACCCGTGGACTAAAAGGGTTTGGTTTGAAATTTCAACAAATACCATATGAAGAAAGCCGGAGCGTAATACGACAAAGATAGTGACAACAGTCCTAACAATGTAAATAGGTTACATTGTATATAAACATTGATGATTTTTTTTTTTAAAAGCTGGAGCAATAAAAGACAGAAAAATTTCGTTAGAAACAAAGAACTATTACGTGATACCTGTCCTCCAGTATGGCAGTGAATTCTGGACAATCTCCTCACAGATGAAGTAACAAATGTGGTTCTACAGAAAGATGCTGAGGATACCATGAACCGAACATATGAGCAACGACGAGGTTTTAGAGAAAATGGAAACAACCAGAAAACTCATACTTATCAGGATGATGCAGTTGAAATTTCTGAGGTACGTTATGAGGAAGGTGGGATTGGAAAATCTGGTACTCACAGGACAGATTGAGGGCAAGAGGGACAGAGGAAAGCAGAGCGTAACATACTTGATGTGCTTGAGTAAATGGATGGTAGATCAGAGTTTGGGAAAAATAAAGACAAAACTTATTGAGAGCTACAAGAGATAGGAAAATGTGGAGGGCCATGATCGACTACGTCCTAAAGGAAACGACACATAAAAGAAAAGAAATAATATACTAATAATAGTATTGGCACCCATCGAATGAACACGGCATGACAGAGTTGGCCAATATCTCCACTGGAAAATCTGCAACGTCTACAGAAAGGAAACTGAAAGAAATTGGTATGGACACCACCCAGACCCGGTTATGGAGATAGGACCTGCAACAATACACTTGTGCACACCGTGTACTGTACCATCAGTTTGAAACTGATCTTAATTCGTGAGATTGTAACACGTATACAACAGTGTACAGAAGTGGGGGGGGGGGCAGTGCGTGCGACGGCCCCGGGCATCCATATTGGAAGGGCGTCCAATCAAAGAGTGAAATAAAAATTTAGTTTATATTTAATTTGAATAAAGCGTTTATTTCATGCTACATCTGTTTTGAAAAGGTCTTCCATTCTCCCATTTCTCAATACCAGGCCCTCCTTATTTGAGACTTAGGGGGCATACAATCAAAGAGTTGGTCCCGGGCATCACCAAACCTTTGCACAGTAGAGATGTGTGTGTGTGTGTGTGTGTGTGTGTGTGTGTGTATCTATGTATGTATGTATGTATGTATGTGTGATTAGCCGCTTGAGAAACTAAATCGGCAAGCCAGGTTCGAGTTCTGAAAGAGTGCGTTACATTCATTTTTGCAGCGATTGTCGGGCGCGTGGGACGGGGGTTAATCTCGAGATGGATTATGACGGATTAAATAGAAGGCTCTGTCTATATTTCTGAGATGAGGTATTATGTACACTATTTACATTATTCGGACACATGGCACAGTGGATAAAGGCGTTAGTTAGATCCAGTGACAGGACCTAAAGAGTGCGAGTTCAATACCCGGTTAAGGCAGTGGAGAACTTTCAGAGGGGAATTAACAGGAGATAACTGATATCCATTAAACATGGCACGTGGAACTAGAACAGTCTACCCCAGTGAGCGAAATAAAGGGTTCAGTTCGATATTCCAACTTGAAGGCCGGGGCGTACAACAGCCAAAACGTTGTGGTAAATATGGCGACAGTACAAATAACGTAAATATATTCAAGTTGTGTTTTTCTTTCTTTCCAGAATATTCTTTGTAGTATTTTATATCTGGATTGGTTTTTGCTTGAAATTACAGAATTCAGAATGTGCAGTCTGAATCTATTTTCTTAAAAAAAAAAAAAAAAAAAAAAAAAAAAAAAGTGTAAATAGCAGGCCTCTAGTCAATCGGTCTACAGGTTGGTTCGAAAGTCTTGTCACCCCTACATAATATAACTTTCTATTTCAGATGGCTGACACGAGCTCCTACAGTTTCTCGGTGTGTGACAGTGTCAATGAAAGTGAAACTGAATCCAGTACATGCGCTTTGTATGATTATTAGTTGTTCTTCTCATTACTTTTTGGTAGGGGGTGGTGACAAGATTTTCTGACCACACTGGAGCTTGACATCCGAATTCAGAACCTGATGCGCGTACTCAAAAACTGGCGAAGCTTACGCTGCGCAGCCTTCAGAACCCCCCCCCCCAAAAAAAAACAACCACAACAAAATAAAAGCGAAGTATTGTGTTCAGTGTCCATGATCTCGATCGAGATACATGTACGACACCAGGCGCAAATTACATTATGGCAATCCAGCAAGCAGAAATCAGCAAAAATATCACGCCACCTATTTTTCTTTCCGGGGATTACAGAGATTTAAAAGGGGATTCAGAGTAAATGAAAAACGACAGACGTAGACATTTTGAAGGTATCATCATGACGACAATGAAGAGTCAGTCACACCGAGGCTCGAACGGAAGAATTTTAGTGGTTGACAGATAAGAGAACACACAAATTCGACTATTGTCAAAATGTCTACAAATCAAGGTGACAATTGTGAGTTATAGCCTTCCTGGTTAAAAGACAAATTCTTTCCTAGCTATGCATTAACTTGCATTTTTTTTTTCCTTTAAAAAAAAAAAAAAAAAAAAAAAAAAAAAAAAAAAAGTAAAAAAAAAGGTACATTCGGAGCATGAGGGAGATTTATTTACAAGGCAGTGAGTTTCATTCGTCTCACAAGCCTTTGAACGTAAAACTAATTTAAGGTTCCGTTCTTATTTTCCAACAATTCGCTACATTAAATTCATTTATAAAGTGTACGAAACACAACCACACGAAGTAAATTTTCATGATAAAGAATAAAATCTACGTGTCGTACTCCTCAGAACGAAAGCGATCATGGCTCTTTACAACTTCCTATAATTTGTAACTTTAGAAAGGTTTGTATTTTTACTATCCTTCCATTTATGTATACTCGTTAGGTAGGTCAGTCGCTGTGTTCCTCTGTTCCTAGATATGCGTGACAAGTTTTCCAAGCCCTCTTTCCTCATTATGTGGCCTAGAAATTTCAACTGTCTGATAATGCATAAGCATCCTTTTTGTTTCTATTTTCCGAAAATCTTCCTTGCTGATCACATGCTCTGAACATGGTACTATCAGCATCTTTTAGACGAACCACATCTATTGACAAAAGCCAACAGTATTAAATTTTGCAGTAGTCGTTGCATTATAGGATTAATATTATGTAAGAGTTACCAATTCGAAATCTAAAAAAAGTGTGGCCTCTATAGCGGTCAGTCTACAGGGTGGTCAGAAAATCTTGTCACACCCAACATAATACAATTTTTCTATTTCCAATGGTTGATACGAGCTCCTACAATTTAAAAGAGAGTCTGCTTGCAAGTGTATGAAGGATGCCAAAATAGCCATTAACTGAAGGACGCCGTTCGGAGAGCCTTTACAACAAAGCACAGCTTCTGTCTATATTTCTGAGATGAGGTATTATGTACACTATTTACATTATTCAGACTATTGTCCTCATCTTTGTCGCCATATTCATTACAACGTTTCGGCCGTTGTACGCTCCGGCCTTCTTCAGGTGGTTGGAAAAAAATCAGGCGTGGCTGACCACATATAAAGAAAGAAGGGAGATCTCCGCCCTCTGTGGGATCAGGTTGAGATCATAGACAAAGAACACCATTGGAAAATTCGTAAACTTAAGGAATCAGCACATATGCTAGGCCACAAAAATCTCCTGAGCCGACCAAGCATAGAAATGAATACAATGTGGGGACCAGTAATAAGGAGTGTCAGAGAAAAGCAATCATAACAAAAGTTGCACTCTGGTAAAAAACATGAAATGATAACAGCAAAAATGGCAATATGAGCACTGGTAAAAAAAGTTACTGAAGACATTAGGTTTATAATACCCAGAAATTGATACACACAGATGTCCTCAAGGACACAGTGGATAAAGGCGTTAGTTAGATCCAGTGACAGGACCCAAAGAGTGTGAGTTTAATACCTGGTTAAGACAGCGGAGAACTTGGAAAGGGGAATTAACAGGAGATAACTGATAACTGACATCGATTAGACATGACACGTGGAACTAGAACAGTCTACCTCAGTGAGCGAAATAACAAGTTCAGCTCGATATTTCAGCCACCTGAAGAAGGCTGAAACGTTGTAATAAACATGGCGACAAAGATGAGGACAATAGCCCGAATAAAGCACAGCTCCGTAAAATATCACAAAGGACATGGCGCCGCATTATTTTCAGGCCACCCTGTAGAATTCTTCAGATCAAAAATTCAAAATACCCATGCACATACAGAATGGATAGAGGACTGACCAAGCTTGACCAATAAGTTCGTAGCCTTTGAGCCGAAAATTTCATTGTATAATACTAAATTTTTGGGAGTAATAGGAAAAAAGTGCATTGACAAGAAAGGGTTATGTTGAATAAAAAAAAAAAAAAAAAAAAAAGTAGAGAGAACAGTTTCTTAATTTCATAGATACAAAAATAAAAAGATAAACAAAAAGAAATACCATCAATAACAAAATTATATACCTTTTGCACACAAGAGACAAAAATTAGGTGCTAAAAATTCAAATTATAAATAAATTAAAAAATATATTTACTTCCATAGGTCGGCAGTCTAACGATAAAAAAAACGCATTTAAAATGATTTTCATTTTTTTTTTTTTAGTAAAAATTCAGTTCTATTTAAAAGACAAAAAGCTAATCTATGAAAGAAACCTCCCAACCAAAAAAAAAAACAAAAAAAAAACAAAAAAAAACGAAGATTAAGATATTTTTTAAAGTGTTCAAGTTTATCAACGAATCGCCATTTTAATTGGAAAATGATAATTTAAAAATGTCTTAAAAACCAGATATGTATATTAAATATTAGTTTCCTTAGAAAATTGGTAAAATTAAGTATAAATTAACATTTTCGAGAAATATTACTGTACGCTTAAACTAGAAAAAATGAATACTTTTGAACAGAGCAATTTTCAGTAAGTTCAGGAAGTTAGGTCTCTCAACACCCAATTCAAAGCATTAATTTAAATACGAAGGTCAAAAACCGCCAAAGTACACAAAATGGCTCCGTTTAAACATTTTTGTAAAAAAACTTTCTATAACTAATAAGGTAGATATATATTTTTTCTATAAATAATATTTTATTATGAAACTGATTTATTTTAGGAATATGAAAATAATAAAGTAATTTTTATCCATTGCATTTCTTTTTTTTAACTATTTGGTATTCTGTAGTTTTTCCTAATGTTCACCCAATACAAGGCCAAAGAGCCACTCAAGGTAGAGAGTTACTGTATAGAGTTGTATTAGTGTAAGGAAGGACAGGATACCAAGAAGGATAGACAGCTAATTCTAGACTTGATGAAGTCAAGATTTAATTAGCGAATAAAATTTCAGAGCAGGGGGGGGGAGACGTTAGAAATATAGAGCTGAAGTAGACTTTAGAAGAATTCTGAAAGCAACTCCTAAACAGAAAACAAGGGATGAACCTCTACTCCTGTGCAAACGACCGGAGAGGAGTGTGAGTCGGACGATAGGCAAACCTATCTACTTATTAGCTATTTGATGCCATGAAATAGTTAACGGCATCAAATCATTGCTGCTATTTAAAAAAAAGGGGGAAATTGATAAAGACTTTGATTATTGTTTGATTGCTGTCATTCAGCTACAAATGTCAAAATATTCTAGACATATCCAGACAATTATTTTAAGTCTATATAACCAACAGGAAGGCAATTCTGATTTGTAAAGAATATGAAATAATTCAACCAAAGAAAAAAAAATGTAACAGTTGTGAAAATAAATAAAATAACATTCTTTTAAAACTATTTCTGATGCGAATGTGGCATCAGCCCATTTATTTCTCGATTTTTCAAACATTTTTATTTAATAAAAAAAAAAATCTCATCAGCAATCAGAAGTATATCAAAATCGCATTAAAAATTAAAACTAAATTTGTCAAATATATTCATCGTCGATTTCCCCCTGTCAAATCCGAAAGAAAATAGTGAGTTTTAAATTTTACAAGCAACAACAACAAAAACTGAGTTTTATTGAATTATTTTTGTAAAGGTTTCAGGACAGATTATCCCTATTTTCTGATTTCATATTCCTGAATCTTCAAGTGTTTTTGTCATCACCCCCAGATTTAGAAATATTAACGATGCATTGAAATAGTAATTAACTGATCCCCCACCAAAGATTTGTATTAAGATTTCTAATAAAAGAACAGACTACAATTCATTCATTAACAAGTTGTGAAAATGTCAAAGATTTTTGGTAAATTATTAATTCTTCGAAAGCTGCTTTCCTGAACCATTTTAACACTTCTGTCAGAGCTCCTGAATCAAAGTTCGCAAATAATTGGTATATAATTCTTTACAGTATACATAAAAATAGTTAAAAGTGTCTATCCACTGTTCAACCGGTGGCTTGGCGTTACGCCATTTTTTTTTTCTACCACCGGTAAAGTTGTAGTCCGAGTTCAAAGGGTTACACAGTGGGCAGTGTTTTCAGGTTTTCATTTCAAAAACGACGCGTCCATTTTGTCGATACTCCGAGTGAAAATTTCAGATCAATATTAAGCGAATAAATGTCAAAGCTACAGTATTATTGACCAACCTTTGTTTATGAACTTTAACAGTGGTTTATACTGGTCAGTGTATATGTTGACCTGTCAGTGGGAAGGTAAGATACGCTGACCAGTCCTCGCCACGAAGCAGAGCCCATCCATCTAGAGTTCAAACCACAGTTGATATCCAACTTGAAGGCTCAGATTCATGCACGCGGCTGTTGATTCCATCAGGGTAGATTCTCCGCATTGGTCGATGATTTCCAATTAGGAAGACCTCCGATGTAAGGTCATCTCCGCACTGGTTGCATATAGAGTCCAGTCTGTTCCATTGGGCTAGATAGCTGTTAACCCCTTACAAAAAGGGATCATCCACCTCTTTGACAGTTTTATTATAATATATTGCGGCAGCAGTTTTTCCCGCGGATGACCCGAATATGAAGCTGATAGTATGTCACCAGTAGCACCCGTAGAATGAACTGAAATAAATGGGTAAGACATCGCACCAAAAATGGGTTATATTTTGCGTAAATGCTTGCAGACCCGTGCATAAACTGAACTCATTGTTATTTATAAGAAATAATATACCATATATTTGATTTGAGAGTTTGATTGAAATTTAGATTTCTCATATAAATATTAAGCTGTTTGGAAAGTTCATGTCGGCATTTGAGGGAAATTGAAAAACAAAACAAAATTATGCCATTAAATATTTATTCAAGTAAATATGAACCATTTTGTTGCACAACTTTTCATTTTTCCCCAGAATTTTGTTGGTTTATTTGTATATTTAGGCAGCAATCTTTCGTTTATGCATGTTTCATTAAAAACGACAGAGAAAATACTACGGTCAAGCTTTTATTTAATTTTTTTGTGTTCGAACAAGAGACTTCTTTTCTGGACAAAGAGTGTATAAAAATTGTCCAACTGTTTTATAGTTCCGAGCGCTTTCGGCTAAACCTTTAGCCATTATCAAGGATGATTCGATTTTTCAGCTTAATTGAGTTTGTGCATTATGTGTATGTTTTAGTGTGTAGTAGAGATGTTTTAATTTCCGAATACGGTTAGCACATTGTGGCCTTGTTCATAGTTAATATTGTTAAGAGTTGTTTTTTTTCTTATTAAATCTATTATTTTTAATCTTGTTTTACAGGTGGATGCAGTTATGTTTGTGTTTTCTACTAGTATCTTTCTAATGGATAGAGTCTGGTAAGTTTCTGTGTGTGTTTAAATGAGTTCTAATGAGGCTATGATCAGATAGGTGTAACATAAGGCGTCTGGATAAGCATGTGGTTGTGTAACCGATGTAATTATTTATGAGTCCGGTTTTTACACACTCATTGTCCAGAAAAGAAAGCTCTTGTTCGAACAAAAGAAAAAAATTAAATAAAAAGCTTAACCGTAGTAACCTGTCTGTCGTTTTTAATGATTATATATATATATATATATATATATATATATATATATATATTTGCTGCAGATCGACAAAAATGTCACTTGACATGCAAGGTGCGGTATTGCACTTACCGACATTCATTTGTAGGGTACAGCGTACCCGGATTAAAAGGAGAATTTAATACGGGATACCCTGCTCACAAAATACAACGCAAATTTCAAGAAGAAACAACACGATAAGGAACGTTTGTAGAAAATAGAACATTGTATATTTATTATCTTGTGAATAGGGTGAAAAAAAGATTAATGCTTTAGTTACTTTAAGCAAAATGTGATTTTTGACAAAAATGTGTGTTCGCTGTCTTTCAGAGTAGCAGAGTAATGTCTTTCTTTTGTTTTCGTATATGTGTAAAGGAAAAAGGGGCGATCAATTTAAGTTGAAAAAGAGAGTGTGGATGAGAAATAAAAGATAAGAGGAAAATGTACTTAGGAGTCAGTTGTAAATTTGTTGTTGTTGGCCTTTCCTACTCCACTTTTGGCTCTTAGTGTCTAGTTGAGTCAGTGATGAAATTTACTGTCAGTCTTCTGTCCTCTATGATTTCTGCGCCTTTTTCTGACTGGTGACTGACTTGAAACTGTTGTTGACTTTTTTTTTCACACTGGCTAGTTATCTTTTTTTTTGGTTTAGCAAATCGCCTCCTTTCATTGATCAGAAAATTAATTTCGCACCTTATTGCGAAATCTGTTTTTTAGTCGTTTTGATCCGATTTTGCGGGTGTGCAAATCTACTTTGTGTTTAGTCGTTTGTTGGAATGATATAGGATTTGTATCCTATACATTAAATGCTCGATGAAATTTAATGGCGACCAAACAAATGTATGCACAGGGAAATAAAGAGACAAATAGTTGATATTTAAAAAGTTTTTATTACTAGTTGATTCTGTTTCAACACATATGCTACAGGTCGGAATGAAGTACGAGAAACTAAACTGAAGTATAAGAAATATAGTTCGTTTAAAAATAAATTGATCTTCCCATGTGATCAAACAGGTTTTTTTGAAGCTTCTTTTTGAACTAAACATGCACCCCACCACACTTCCTAATATGAAATATCTCACGAAATAATGAAGATCGGTTCATTTAGGATTTCATGTCTGAAGCACCATTCGTAAGAGCTCTGATACTCTTTGCAATCAGCTATGTATCACGAAATATTAAATAATCTACGGGGCATAATTTATATAAATTGAATGAGAGTTGTTGAAGAAACCATACGCATGCGCAGACCGGACAGATTCCAAACCAAACGATTATGCATCTTTAACGAGGAAAGTAGAACCTCTTGACTTTGAGAGAGCAGCTTTGTTTAGATCAGTGCCTGGTTAAACAAACTATTGACAGAGTTGTTAACAGGAAGCTTGTATTCGTCAGAAACAAATAATTTTCTCATTTCACGCACAAATATGACCAGAGGTAGAGTGAATAAATCACTGAATAAAAAAGAAATTGGAATTAAACATTTAACTAGAAAATCTGGCGTATAAAAAAAAAATTATCAAAACCAGTTCATTCAAAAGGGGCGTAAATTTTGACTAACTGTATTTATGGCTGGTGGGTGTTTTTCTACATTCATTTCAATTACGAATAAGTTTTATAAACTTATATATTTTTTTTTTTTTTTATATGGCCACGTTCAGTTCTAAGGGATTAATATTCGACACTATTTCTTATCACTAAACGTTTTTTTTTTCGTGGATACCGACCCCCCAGTTCCTACGGCCCCGTTAAATAACGTTTGACATTTTGTAGGCAATACATTATGAAGAAAAAAAAAAAAAAAAAAAAGTGCGAAGCCAGTTTCAGATATTTTGGGTTTTATTGCAATTCTAAAAATTGCTTTTTAAAATAAAAATTGTCGAGAGAGTATTTAGTAGTTGGGGAATGTTCGTTTCTTTACGTGTCTTATATATGGCTTTCGCCTTGAGTAACGCAGAGTCAAGTACATTTAAGTGATCATGAAAAAGATGATATGGAGCTCACTTTTAAATTCCCACCCACTCCTTTTGCACTAAACGCAATTGTACTTTATCTAACACCAATCGTATAGTATCAATGACGAGAAAACAAAAAATACCTTCGAACTTTGCAAGCATAAATAATTGAAAATGGTGTACTGAAAATTAAGAAAGGCTTCAGTGAATAATGATTGCGCATGTTAGAGTGACAGACACATTGAGTGTGAGTGTGAGTGTGACAGACACATTGAGTGTGAGTGTGAGTGTGACAGACACATTGAGTGTGAGAGTGAGTGTGACAGACACATTGAGTGTGAGAGTGAGTGTGACAGACACATTGAGTGTGACAGTGACAGACACATTGAGTGTGAGAGTGAGTGTGACAGACACATTGAGTGTGACAGTGACAGACACATTGAGTGTGAGAGTGAGTGTGACAGACAGAGTGAGAGTTTTAGAAAGCATTCATTTATTCTTGCAGAAACAAATATGGCGTTGATAAAAACTCGCAAATCCCGTCCATTGATCTAAGTGAAAAGATGAAAATGACCGATTTTCTATGTCATCGACAAGACATTTATAAACAGGTCTTTAGTTTTTTTGTTTTGATCATCGATTTGTTTTTCAGCTAGAAACAAAGTTGTCAGCATCGAAACTGCCTTCGACTTTATAGTAATTCTAGTTTTCCAAAAATAAAATAACGCTGGGAACATTTGCACAAACACAAGTGATATTTGTTTTGATCCAATCAACAAGTATTCTTCGAATGAAGA
>CAHIKZ030001317.1:380000-392500 GCA_903632075.3 Acanthosepion pharaonis
CGGAAGTATTAGCTTCTAAAAATTTTTTATAAATCCTATACGCAGAAAAGGATGTAGGCTTGATTGTGTTTTTTTATTTTTTTTTTATTTTTTTTTTTATTTCTTATAATCATTTCACTCCAAGCAAGAGGTTATTTGAAGCCGGGTGGGGTGAAAGAAAATTAGACTAAGAGAAAAAAAAAACCGTAAACCTAATTCTAAACAGGAAACAAATAATAAGCCTCTAATCCTGTTAAAAAAAAAAAAAAAAAAAAAAAAAAACACGGAAAAGGACTCAAGTAGGCGATAGGTGAACATGTCTCCTATCTAGAAAATAGAGAAAAAAGTTATTTGAAATCAAAAACAATATTTACAGTAGTAATATAGAACTGTAAATAAAATATACGATAAAAATAAAATAATATATAAATATAAAATAAATATATAAATATAGAACTATTTACAAAAAAATGGATAATGTTCATGAGAGGATTAGATCAAAACTATAGAATCACCCCCACCACGAAACATCGGTTCTCCAGTGAATGCTGGGCAATCTCTTTATAGACGAAGAGGAGACTTGAGGCAACCGAGATATGACCCTAGAGGAGAATACAGAGAATGCTAGAATGAACACATGAGTAAGGAAGTTCCGGGGAAAATGGTAGCAAAAAGGACACATGGAATCAGAGAGTTTAAATTTCTAGGGCACATGACGAGGAAAAACGGCTTGGGGAATTTTACACTCACAGGACATATTGAAGACAAGAAGGACTGGGGAAAGCAGCGAATAACTTACCCTTACTTTGTGTAAGGGGTTGGCAGAAAAGGGACTAGGATAGACAGCAAAAAAGCCACAAGATTTATTAACAGTTGCAAAAGACAGGAAGTTGTAGAGAGCCATAACCGTCCATGTCCTGATGGAACACGGCACACATAGAAAATCCCAAACCCCCAGCAGCATTCGAGATTTTAGCTTACTGCTTTCACCTTAGTAGTATCTGAATTTTTTTTTTAATCTACCGTTCCCACCCACAAGCAATTGAATTTTTTAGTCTACCGTCACCAACTTCATTTGGTGTCACCCTGCCTATGTTGGGGTCAGACCTATGGACAAGAAAGCGGAAAAATTAAAAGGAAACTGATAAAGAAAGTAAGAAACTAAGTTCTTCGTAGACGGATGAAAAAAATAAATTATAATCACGTAGCCATATAGTATATTACGCACTAGTGTACAGCAACCAGACAGCTAACTTATCGAAACAAAGAAGCCTTATTTTAAGCACTACTTACAGGGCTCACAAGTACACCATCGATCAAGATATTTACTTAAACTAGCTTGGGAGAAGAAAGGATATTGCGCAAGTCCCTAAATTTCGGGAAGGCTAGCCTGCTTAGAAAATACTCCCTGCAGCCATTATGTCATTTGCCTTGTATTAGTAGTACTCATGACGACATCGTTTTCTGTTTTTTCAGTTTAAATTTTCTGATTAATAATTCAGAAAGTTAACGACTGAATAAGCTCGTAGCGAGTTCTACTACTAAAATACCCATAGAATTTCCCCTCTAACATCGTTAAATATTTGAGCTTATACTTGTTATTACTAATCTGGTTAACGTTTAAGTATGAAGGCAGGTCATTATTTAAAGAATTAAGAGGGTACAAATGATTTAAAATTGACAAGTTCTCCATTTCATTGAATCAAATATTAAGCATGTGAGACTTTCATCTTCATTTTTTTTCTCTCACTGAAACCAAACAGTGTCTCGGTTATGTATTTTCCGTCTTTCTTCGATCAATACGAAATAGTCATTTTTTATTATTATTACGTATTGGCTGGGTGCAACGTACTTGCCAAGGAACAAGTCCAATTATAATATGGCTAAGATTACGTCATTTCCATGCCTTAAAACGGAGCCGGCTTTTTTAAAAATAGTTTTTTTTTTTTTTTTACCTAATACAGTTTTTTTATTATGTAAAACTTATGAACCATCAGGGCTGATACATACGGAAAAAAATGTACAGGAGTAGAGGTTTATCCCTTGTTTAGGATTGGTTTCCAGTTCCTTAAGTCTTTTCATTCTCTTTTGTTGTGTTGAATGTTTTTGTGTTGTCAATTCTCAAGAATTGAGAAAGTGTAGAAATTTACGTTCAAATGTTTAGTTCTTCTTTAACGTCCTTTTGAAACTTTTTTTTGCGGGCAATATGGTTCAAGTCACCTAAAATCTTCATTAGTGAGACAATTTCTTCAACATTTATCGAATTTAGATAAAAGTAGCGTTATAAAGGATAGCGGCTTGGACTGAGGAACCTGAGAGCCGAGTTCGAATTCCAGTCGAGTTCATTACATTCAGGTATGAATCCATTTCCTCTCTCCCGACCTATGGGTAAATAGCAGGGCAGACTGGGTCCTATAGATTTGGGGGGCAATTGGTCTAGGAGAAGGTCGACAAGTGTACAGACTGATGACAACCCATACCATATCCCGTGGTCTTAGGTTGGGGGAGAGAGAGAGAGTGGGCGCCGCCAAGCTATCTGAAAGCCCTCTGAAAGGATCAGGAGGGAAGAAGGATCAAAGGCTGCTGCTTCCATACAACGATTAAAGCAGTTAAAAAAAAAAAAAAAAAAAAAAAAAAAAAAAAAATCAAAATCACAGCGGAACGTTTCCTTTAGCCCTAATAGCCTTGGGAAAGGTACGGATTTGTCGCTTCTCTCCCCTGTAGATGGGTTAAAAAGCAGAGTAAATCGCGTTCTTTAGGCTTAGGTGGAAATGACTCAGGAGGGCTACTCTGAATTTAAAATAGTGAAGAAGACAACAGGGCAACCTTCGGAAAAAAACAAATTCCAACGGTATAACTATTACAAGCGGCACTAGTTCACATGTTCGGTCCATTGTATCCTCAGCATCATCCTCCAGTAGAACCACATTTCTGTTGCTTCAAGTGTTCTGACAAGATTGTCCAGCATTTATTGCCATATAGGAGGACTGATAAAGTTTTAAATTTAAAAAATAAAGCAGAGATGCGTTCATATACAAAAGATTAGCAAAGACCATCAGTTCAGTAATTGTATTTGCGTTTTAATATCTACGAATCACACACACATTTTATATATATATATATATATATATATATATATACACACACACAGAGGGAGGGGAATATCTCTCTCTCTAACTCACTCTCTCTCTCTCACACACACACACACAGAGAGGGGGAGGGGACTCACAGAGAGAGAGAGAGAAAGAGAGAGGTGACCCATAGAGGGAATTCGAGAGAGTGAGAGAGGACTGCACATATCCGGGTGATAAGATCTTGTCGAAAGTGATCACAACGTAGAAACGAAATGACGCCGAGTGGGAGGCTTGATGTGTGTGTGCGTGTCCATCATCATTACATCAAGCGCAAAAAGAAGAACGCTTTCCACTCCTCCTCCAACAAGTGTTCCAGCATGGTAGGTTGTTTACTACATGTCAAATTAATTAGTCGATGGGAGCAGAGGAAGATACCGCACAGAAAGTAGTTTGTATTACATCATTATTCACGGCGGATGGAACTACGTGCTCCTACATATGTACAAATATATGCATATGCAGGAGATGCCAACATTGGTTATAGTTAGTGAACTAATTTTGTAGACTATGCAGGTTTTTTTTTTTTTTTAAAAAAAAAAAAAAAAAAAAAAAAAAAAAAAAAAAAAAAAAAATATATATATATATATATATATATATATATATATATATATATATATCGTTGGTTTTTTTTTAAAATCAGTTCATAATACAAAATGAGGTAACAATATTATCAACTTTATTATTAATTACACATTTTAATTTGTATTTAAAGACAGTAAAAGAAAGTTTGTTTCACTGGGCTTCATAGCACATCGCATGAAAATCTGGAGTAAATAACAAACATGTGTCGTCTTTTTGAAAAGTGTATTTTTTATTAGTTAATAATTATAAAAAAAAAATTATCCGGTCCTAAAACGAATGAAAAGCACAAAAAACGCCTTAATGCAAATATATTGTGATTTAAAGTACGAGAAAAAAGATTATTTTACAATATCAATAGAAATGATTTACTTTATATTACAAAGAGTAGGTTTTTTCATAAAAGGTAATTTTAGTACAATATTAATTAATATCAAAGACGATAAAAAAAGTGTTATTGTTCCACTGGGCTTCATAGCGTAAAAATTTAGATTAATAGCTTAAAACAAGTGGAATCGTTTTAGAAATAGATACTTATTTCAAAATACCCAACGGCAGCAAACCAGTGTGCATCTATTTATATATTTATTTACCACCAAGTCATGCGACACATAAGTGAAACTTGAAGAGGCTGTCTATAAAAAAAATGTTCTAATGTAATTTAGTGAATTGTATAAATATAAGTAGCGTTATTTTCATTTCATTTTTTTTAATAATGTTGTTACAAGGGTTTTAAGCATGTCGTATTCTTGACACACAATATTTGGAATATAATATGCAAGTGTTTGTTTATATACGCGAATTGAGATAAGGTGTATTAAAAGCAAATACTGAATTTAATATTAAAATGCCGTAAAAACAAAAACGACCCTAGAATAAAGAACCTAGAATAAAGAGCCTCTGGTGTAATTCTAATGAAATTTGGCACGGCACTTGATAGGAGTTCAAGGTACAATAAACTTCTAAATGGGTTGAGGCATATATATATATATATATATATATATATATATATATATATATATATATATATATATATATATATATATAATTAATGCAGTAAGAATACTTTTTAAAATAAATTAGAACAATACTAACAAAGTCTGTTTGTCCAACATTTTATCAAGTTTTTTCCAACTTCCGATTAAGTTGTTTTACGTCAGAATTAAAATTGTTATACTTTTCAAAGTCATTTTTTTTTATCCGAGTACTTTCGACTGTCACTGAAGAATTGCATGTTTAGTCAGTTTCTGAAAATGTTTTGGATCAATTCCGGCGTCTATCAAATGAGAAAGAATCCTGGCTTAAAAACTATTCCTGTAAACAATAGCTAGGTGCCTTCATTCCCCACTTCATTTTTTTTTTGACAAGTTTCAGATTATATGTTGCAAGCTGTCTTCCGCCCGCACAGAAACAATCTTATATTCAATGGCGATTCTTACAGAAAGGCAATCGAAATGCAACCGATTTATGCAAACGGATGCTAGAATTGTTAGTTCAACTATCGGACGTATTGTTATTTTATATTACTTTATGACTTAGAGGTCGAAATAAATCGACTATAGGACTTCCTCCATTATCTGGACACCTAGGAACAGAGGTTAAAAAAAAAAAAAAAAAAAAATGAAATGTATCAATAATTGTCTTTAACGAAGAACAGAATCGGGATAATTGAATTTCCGGAATAATCGATAAAAAAAAAAAAATGAAGTCTGAAGGAAATTCAACATTTGTATCATTAAATAACACTTTCATACGTTCTCATAATTTTGTCCAGATATTTTGGCTGGACAAAAAATAAAGGTGGCAATTTTTATATACTTCCGGTTGCCGTCGTAGTTTCCTTTTTAGGATTGGGTTTCCGGTTCCTTCGAAAGTCTTCCCAATCTCTTTCACTCCCAGTAACGCATTGCATCTTCGTGGCATTATCGCCTTAATTGAGGGTAAAATAAAAAATAGGTAGAGCTTCTCGGTGTAATCCCAACCAATTTAAACAATTATTGCTTTGAACTTTGAAATTGGTCACTAGCTTTTGCGTGACGGAACTGTGATAATACTTCTAGGTATGACGATAAACTACATCCGGCAGCAAGGTATCTCAAAATGCTTGTCCAAGAGGAAATATTAGAAAGGACAGTTCACATAATTAAAAAAAAAAATGTTCACATGATTTCAAATTTTTCTCTTCATTTCATGTCCGGATAAGTGAGGAACTACTGTGTTCTAGTATGGATCATTTGGCCTCTGTTTTTATGCACACAGTAATGTTGCATTTTTATCGCTTTGTTTTAACTAAATTTATGAGGAGGCGCCATTATTCTTATTAATTTTATGCATAACGTATAGGGGTGTTCAAATTCAAGCCTAGCCCTACATTCACACTAATGCCGGTGGAAAAAAAGGATGATTTTTTTTTACCTCCTTCAGCCATGGGTTAAATAAAAGAGTAGACTAATCTAGCTTTGAGTAGTAGTCAACAAGAAGGACTTCTTGGAGTTCAAAACAGTGGAGAATGCATCAGGAACCACTATTTCCTCCAAGGATGATGGCAAGTCAAAGGACATTTTGTGGCGAGCTATGGACTCCTACGTTCAGAAGAGAGACGATGGGGCAAAAGTGTAAGTATTAGAATCCCAGACCTGACGCTGCAGTCTTGAGAGAATCCAAAAGCGTTTCAAAGTTCTTGTGGGTGACGAATTATTCTCCACCCTTGAATCCCTCTCTCACAGGAGGGGTGTGGCAAGCCTCTCGCTGCTCTAACGCTACTTCAACGGAAAGTGCTCGGACGAACTAAATTCCTTGGTCCCGCCGAAGCAAACCTTCACGGCATTGTCACATACATAATAGCAAACCACTGACATTCACACCATATCCCATCGGTGAGAAGTTCGACTCGAGCAGCTTTTTATGCCGACCACTGCTCTGTGGAACAGACTCCCAACGATCACTACAATCTTAAGGCCAGGGCTGATCGTTTATCTTCCACTCCTATACACACAAATAGTCTCCTAACGTAACTTGGTCTTTGTAAAGAGTGAATCTTACTATAAAAAAATCTAACAAACGAAAAGATAAAAAATTTCGGGGGAACGTTTGTAGGGACCAGCACACGTATTTTATGAGCTGATCAGTTCTCACGTGTATGACTGCTCTATCCCGCCAGGACATTAGTGATCATTGCTCTCCATCATTTCCTCATTTGCAGCTCTTGGTAAATTTGTCTTTTTGTTAGCTCCCCTAGACCCTGTTCCGTTTACTCAAGGGTGATAGGCAGGGGTTAGGCATTTTTTTCCGCCGTCCTTCTTGCCTTCAATTCCGACAAGCTCTTTAGGTAGTATATATCGTACTTTGCTCTGTCCCGTGAGTGTCAAATTTTCTAAGCCCACTTTTTTTAATTATGTGCGCACAGAAATTTCAATGGTTCCTTACTGATGTCAAGTATAAACTTCCTTTTCTGATACAATTTTCTCTGTCGTTGTTCACAATTTCGGTCTATGGTATTCTCAGCATCCTTCTGTAGAACCACATTTCTGATGCTTCAAGTCTCTTCATCTGAGGAGAATGTCCAGGCTTCACTGCCATATAGATGGGCTGATATTATGTAACAATTCAGTACACTTTGTTTCTAACGAAATTTTCCAGTTTCTTAATACCTTGCTTAGCTTTTCGAAGGCATCTTTCGCTCTCCCAATGCGCCTTAGTATATCAGTGACACACTTTTCGTCCTTTGTTAAATCATTTCAGAGATATTTGAATTGTTCTATTTGTTTGATTTTACTATCTCTAATTTGTAATTTGCATGTTGGGCTGTTCCTGTTCCCGAGATCCATGCACTCCGTCTTCTTGCAATTGATGTTTAGTCTTTTCTTCTTGCTTTCCTTTAATAGCTTCACTTTCCTTTCTGTGTCTACTATCAACACGGTGTCATTTGAATGTTTTAAAAAAAAATTAAAATTAAGAACCATAAAATTTATGTTGGGGTTCTGTTCCTGAGATCCACACTCCGTCACCAATTAGTTTAGTCTTTTTTCATGTTGGGCTGTTCCTTTTTGTTGAGTACCGGTACATTCTGAATGTTTTTAAAAAGCTAAAATTAAGAACCATAAGTATTGATATTTAGTGAAACAAAATTAGTTTCACATTTATTAAACTTAGATCATTGCCCGATTTTCATTGTTAATATAAAAATGACCGCAACTTGACACTAGCATTTATTTTGGTGCCGATTTCTGGCGTCTTTTAGATTAAAAAGCTTTCATTTGAGAGCCAGACATTGTTTAATGTTGACGTTTTCTCTCAAAACAAAGATGGAGGATGTCAAGTTGCACTTTCGCCATATTATGCTCGATGAATTTCGGAATCGAGTAAGTGTCGGAATTGCAACAAAAGCATTGAGAAGGTTTATTTGGATAGTGTTCCAACTCTTCGGACTGTCAAAAACTAGTTTGGCAGATTTTGTCAGGGTGATTTTAACCTGAAAGATCAACCACGCCCCAGGTGACCTTCCGATGCCGATGAAGACATTCTCTATCATGGCAAGCAGACTAAAGTGAAGATTTTGACGGAAGAGATTGCTAAGAGTTTGAAAATCGTTATAACTGTCATTTGCCATTTGAAAAGACTTGAGTTCGAGAAAAAGCAGCCGATTTTGGCAAATCGAAATTTTCGACCACAACTCATGACCGTGTGTTGCAAAACAGATCTTGGAAAAGCTTGAAAACGTGAAATGGGGACATCCCATCGCATTTTCCTGACTTGCTGCTTCAGATTTTTATTTGTTCCGGTTTCTACAGAACAATTTAAATGACTGAATATTTGACGCCATAGAGTGAATCGAAAACTCAGAAAATTCTTCAAAAAAAAGTTTCTATGAAAATGGCATCGACAAGCCTGTAGAACGGAGAGAGAGAGTTTTTAAAAAACAATGTATCATGGCACTGACTCAATCGCCAGGCTACGATACTCTTAAATGATAAAGACGTTCTACTTTCCATCATGGAGAATAAATCGAATATTTATATAAACCGGAAGAGATTGCTAAGAGTTTGAAAATCGATATCAAAACTGTCTTCCATCATTTGGAGAGATTTGGGTTATAAAAAGATGCGGCCGATTTTGGCAAATCAAAATGGTGTCATTTATTTTATTATGAGAACGCAAAACCGCATGTTAGGAATCAAACCTTTCAGAAGACTAAGGAGTTGAAACGGGACCCCACCCTCCAGCACACACTGTATTCTCTTGACTTCTTGGGCTCTCGGATTGCCATTTCTTTACGGTCTCTACAGAACTATTTAAATAACAGAATATTTGACTGTACATTCTAGTAGACAACTACCTGTCAACCTTCTTCTAACAAAAAAACAAAAAAAAAAAAAAACAAAAAAAAAAACACGAAGTTTCTATGAAAATGACATCAACAAGCTTGTCAAATGATGGGAAACACTAGCTAAAAACAATGTACTACATCAGTGACTCTCAATCGTGCCGTGATCCGCTTAAATAAATGGAGAATAAACTGAATATTTGTATAAACGGGAAGAGATTGCTAAGAGTTTGAAAATCGATATCACAACTGCTTTCCACCATTTGGAGAGATTTAAGTTAAAACCAAAAAAAAAAAAAAAAAAAAAAAAAAAAACTGCGGCCAATTTTGTCAAATCGAAATGAGGTCTTTTTTTTTTTTTTTTACTATGAGAACGCAAAACCGCATGTTACAAAACAAAGATTAAGGAGTTGAAATGGGACCCCACCCTCCAGCACACACCGTATTCTCTTGACTGCTTGGCCCTTTCGGATTGGCATTTGTTTACGGTCTCTACAGAAATAATATTTGACTCTGTACAATCAGTCGAAAACTACCTCAGAAACAAAAAAATACGAAGTTTCTACGAAAATGGCACCAAGAAGCCCTGTGGAACGAAGGGAGATCGTTGTTTAAGACAATGAAGACTAAGAAATTGACTAATTTTTTTTTGTATGTAAAATTTTCTTAATTTACTAATCGGGCACTAACCTTTGCACTGATTTAATATATATTACAAAAATTTCTGGTGGAAATTTTAGAACTGTCAAACTTATTTTATAATTTAAGAAAAAATTCCCACCTGCCTGTCTATTAGAAACATTCCGTGTATTTGGCACAAAAGCAAATAACAGGAATAGATCTTTTGTCTTAAGTCTACGTTAACAAAACAGGTCAATTTGTTCAATATTTAAACTTTTACACTGTTTACATGCGGACAATTGTCCTCATCTTTGTTGATATTATCAAAGTTTCGACCGTTGTGCACTCCGGTTTTCATCAGGTGTATATCCATTCGGGTAACCGACAGAAAATTAACGCAGTAGATTAAAGTGTTGGTTTGTGAATTTAGTAACAGTCATTGTGAGACGGGCAGTGTGTAATTGAATTCAGGGCGAGCAATAACTGAGCAGTACTAAAAATAAAGAACAAGACGAGATATCCCGAGACATGGCCAGTGGAA
Organism: Acanthosepion pharaonis; assembly: GCA_903632075.3. NCBI lineage: Eukaryota > Metazoa > Mollusca > Cephalopoda > Sepiida > Sepiidae > Acanthosepion > Acanthosepion pharaonis. The sequence goes on from CAHIKZ030001317.1 coordinate 390,178, forward strand.
CGAGAAGATTCTACCTCCATAAATTCAGTTCAGAATCCCTAGGCTAGGCAGTGTGTACTTGGACACATTGGAAATATGGGCGAGCAATATCTGAACAGTACAAAAAAATAAGAACTAGATGAGATATCCTGAGAGATAAGTAGAATGAAAATAGTATACGACCATTTACGCTGTGTGTATTTGAACTCAGTGGAGACATGGCGAGCATTAACTGAGCAGTACTAAAAGTACAAACTAAACGAAGGTAGGAAGGTACAACAATGGCAAAAATGTGATAACAACACCGAAGATGACGTTAACAGTCCACCTATCAATATTGTAAATAATGATAATTCCTCATACCAGAAATTCTGACAAAAATAATACAACAATCCTCGCTGGAAAGTTTATTTAAACCGGCACACTTGGTTTAGAAGTTGAAAAATTCCCATCGACGTGTTTATTCCAAACGGCAAAAAGAATATCTAGTATCGAGCCGTATGTAAATAATGTAGTTGTTTTTTCAGGGAATTCTATGCTAGTCTAAATATAAAATTATTCCTTCATTAAATATAGGGTGGGCTTGTACAGCAGGCACTGCAACCAGAACTTTATTTTCATATTAATGCAGATCAAGCACTTTAGACAATGACGTGTAGTGACTACGTCTCTAAAACTCATGTGTGTGTGGGGCGGGATGCTAAATGGCCTAGTACTTAGAAATGTGAGAAAGACATTTTAAATATGTAAAAAAATGAAAAACACTTCATTCAAATTAAACTAAATTTTTTATTCCACTCTTTGACTGGATGCCCTTCGGATATGGGTTCCCAGGGCCGTTGCACCCTCTGCACGGTCCAGATCAGGAAGATCTAGCTCTCACATATATTTCAAAAGTTAAACCAGTCAATTACGAAACCATGATAATGTAATTGGCTGATCTAATTGTTGAAATTTAAACGCTCTGCACGTTAATTTCTTTTTTTTCTTTTAAGTTTCTTTGTATGTGTATTGATCACTTTTTAATACAACTGTTTCCTGGTCTAATTTAACTCTGGCCAATAACGGTTTTATATATATATATATATATATATATATATATATACACACACACACACACACCGGGTGTAACAGTAAAGCTGGCCAAATTGCTTAACAGCGTAATTAAAAACCTGGGGAAAAAAGCTCAATAAGCTTAGTTTTCTCCCCTCTTTTTTACGATTTTAGGATATTAAACATTTTGTGAATAAGTTTTAAAAAGCGAACAGTAGAGAGGAAAACTGGATCAGGAGGTCACAACAAGTAGAGGGATCATCATTTCAACTTAGAGTTAAAGAGATCAATTAGAAAAGATCCAACTCAATCTATAAGACGGTTGGCATGTGAGAGAAGTTTCACTTATGACAGTTCAAAGAGCAGTGAAAAAAAATAATAAAATCGTACGTGAAACCCGTGAGCATCTTGTTACTCCAGGACAGAAAGTTAGGTTAGAGAGGGCGAAGATCATCTTGAATAAGTTGGAAAATGATCCTGGATCATATATATAATTTGTCATATATCAAGAACAGTATTCTGGGGGAAAATGTATGACGAGTTTCGTCCTTTAGTGCTTCACCGGACGATGTTACAGTGATGCAACTACAAATGCGCACAAACAAGGGCTGCTAGGAATTTTTTTTTTTTTTTTTTTTTTGTTATATAGTCTAGCCAATTTCATTGACATTGTTTTCATCACTTTTCTTATTAGATATTACACACTGAATAAATCACTAACAGGAATTAATGAGACATTAACTTACTCATCGCACACTCCAATACATATATGCAACTGTGAGTAAATAGAATAATTTAAGAAAACAGATTTTGGTCTACACACATTTCGTCTTAGTGAAGATGACAATTTGTATTTGTTGAAAGTACTTGGCATGTGTCTTCCATCTGATAACTCGAATATAAGGATCTTATTCAAGGAATTGTTAGTAAATGTCTCATTAAGTACTGTTAGCGAAGTGATTTCGCCATTAATCACATTAACATTACTATTTAATTCTTTGTATAAATTGTTTCTTTATGATATATATATATATACACACACACGAATTGAGATCAAATGCATATCAAATATGGGTAGGAATACGACAGAATGATAGAATTATAAACACTTCCTACTTGTTCTTAGCCTAACATGTGTCGCTTTTATTCTCTGATGAATCTTTAATAAAAGCGAAACATGTTAGATCTATAAATCTTCCCTATGTTCTTTATCCTATAATTCTTGCAAATTCATTTGTGATATGGAGGTGGGGGGCTTAATCTATAGTAATAGGGGGAAGAAAGTTAATTT
>CAHIKZ030001317.1:397500-497500 GCA_903632075.3 Acanthosepion pharaonis
CACATGAACAAATTCTCACAGCACAGAAAATAAGTTAAATGTAATTCGCAGGGATTTATTTTAGACGCACATACAAAAATTTAAAAGCTATTTTTAAAAAGAACGAAAAATAATCATTCTTAATCATTTGCCAATAAAGAAAAATACATTGGTTTTAGCTAGCTGAAAACAACTGAGATTTAACAGAACGTAGATAAGCATTTAATATATTCAAAGAATGGAGTAATGTATTATAGAAAACCCACACGTAAAAGAAACATTTAAGAATTATTTTTTTTACTACTTTTACAGTTCACTAACCTTGAAATACGTGTTTTTATACGGTTTAGCGAGCAAATACAACAGCGAAATTCGATGAATACAAAAGTGACAAGCATTTACACTTTACAGACTTGTAATGGAAATATTTGCGTGCATGCATAGTTACAAAAATGTTTTTTTTTAAAAAAAGATATCTATACAATAAATATATGCATATCCACGGCGCGATAAGAAGAGTTTTTTTTTTTTTTTTTTACTCATCTAACTTTTTTGCTGGAAATTACGACAGAATTTGTTTTCTTAGTCTCAATCTACGACAACGATACGAAGTTGAGTCTTGTCATTTTTTTTTAAAGTCATTATCATTATTAAGGAAAAAAATGTCAGAAAACTTCTGGTTTTTTACCCCAAAACATTAAGTCTTATATGCAAAAAAAAAAAAAAGATCTATTAGGTCCTATTTCAGAAATTAAGTACAGGCGGAAAAAATTTCTAACAATAAAAACAAAAATATTTACAGTAAGATAATCCCCCAAATATTTTTATAGAAAAGATCAAGTAAGATACAGAACTAAGATTTAAAACTCAATCTCTGATTTAGCTGCCCACAACATTCTAAGCTGAGGCGTCGCACCTGGTGTATGGAAGATACTCCAAACTAAACACTGACTGCGTCGGAATGATGGCCACTTGAAAAAAAATAAAAAACAAAAAAACACCTGGTTTTAAAAATAAAAGCAGTAATCCTGAAAGTTTAGAACATTTCCATTCTTTCTTCAAAAGGTAATTTAAATTTGTTTTTTTTTTTAATGGTGTTCACACTGTACAAGGCCCGAAAGCCACTCGAGGTAGTGTCATAGGCACAGCTTATGGGGATATGCTGGGGAAGATAACGGTTAAACCTTAGGGGATGCTTCCCCGATTATTAAAATTTTAAGTTGTTCAAGATTTTAGTGATCGAAGAAGCATCCTCTTGGGAGTCGGTCCCACAAAGCAGCGATTCATCTATCTCAAAGATCCAGCATTTTTCAAGAATTGCGCATGGTGGAAAAGAAAAACACCAGCCTCATTCATTAAATGACTTGCACAATAAATAAATAAATATTAGATTACGCAATATGAAAACAGTTTGCGACATACTTTTCATTAGGAACCATATTTCGACCGCAAAAACAAATACCTCATCCTAATATATATATATATATATATATATATATATATATATATATATGGGAATGTACGCACAATGTGTACCCACACCCACGCGATTGTGAATTTGAAGATGAAGCGATGTTTTGTTTGTTATGTGACAGTGAATGTCTTATTTTTAGCTTTATTTCCTAACGTCAGATTCTGCAACCCTCAGTTTTTGATTTGGAATAACCGGGTCTATAAGAGAGACTCCATTATTAACTAGTAACCAAACCTCTCCATCTTTTGTTTTGTTTCAATTTTTTGACAGAATCGAGTCTTCGCAAGAGGAGGAGGAGGTTGAAGAAAGTGCCAATCTACTCTTTCGTGTTTACACATATGTAAAACACATACGTATATATGCCTATCCACACATACATGCGTGTAGTTATAGCAGCAAACACACCCGTAAGTCGCTATCAAAGCAAGTAGTTTCAATTTGCGTATATAGACGTCCAGATATAGTTTATGCAGATACAAGCAATACCAATGTTTGCACACATACATGCAGATAGAGAAAAATGCACACTTGTTTCCCTCCTGCACAGGTGCGGGTGTAACCAACCATAAGCCAGCAAGAAAAAAAAGTCATATAGAGACATGATTTTAGCAAATAGGAGCATCCATACAAGTTAAAGACAAAACGTAATTTAAAGACCTTTTGCTTGTAAGTACCATAATGATATAATGAATGCAGTTATAATTAGTAAATGTTAGTAAGTTATAACGCGGTAGTTTCAACATTTTTTTTTCGTTAACCATTTAGTAACTGGTTTTTTTGGAGCTATTGAAGGTTTCATTTTTATTTGATTTTGAGATCAAATTAAGCAGTCATTATTCACTAAATTTTTCTATGGGCAGAGAAAATTTTATCGTAACCTACACTTGAACCCGTAGCTAGAAATCATGGTTAATATAATACAGAAGTGGTATTTAATCATAGAAGACAACAACTGAATAAAATATTGAAAGAAGTTATCGAGAGTTGTTGCTTCTTGACATTGAAAGGAGTCACAATGCTGTAGTAGTAGTAGCTATAGTAGTCGATTTTATTCTCTAAAAAGGAGAATTCAGTTTCATTAATAAATTGAAATAAGAAAAGCTAATTGTTAGAAGATGCAGATATTTATAAGCAAATTGAATACATTTTTTTCCACAAGTGAAGAGATTTGATTTTAAACAGAACCAGTTTTTATTAAACTGGATTGTTGACGAATAGGCGCGATCCTAAAAGAAAAAAAAAAAAAAAAAAAATGCAAAAACTTTTACCCTTTGTTATTAACCGATTCTGCAGTTTTTTTTAGTGCTGAGGAAATATACGCCTACTTTTGAGAACATTAGACACACAATATATACATATATATATATATATATATATATATATCTCAGCCCCCAAAAAACAAACAAACAAAAAAAAAAAAAAACAACAACAACAAAAAACAAAGAAAAACAAACAGTTAGTGAATTATACTAGCTAGGATTTCGAGTAGATACAAAAATTTAGGGAGGGAAAATTTATACAGACTTACAAATCCTTGATTATTATTTTTTCTTTTTACCATATATATTGTGTGGGTTCACGATAAATTATTTAAGTTGACTTATATATATAAGTCAAGTTATGTTTTCAGATATTTAGACGTGATGACAAGTGTTCCCAAAAAATCTAAAATTAGGAACAGAGCAAAACAGAAGTCTTTAGATTTAATGAGAGAAAGATTGAGGATTTTCTTTGTGTGTGATGAAGGAAAAGTAGACAGTTTTTTTTTTTTTAAGTAACATTTAAGTTTGTTTATAAATGTAAATATATTAGGAAATCATTAATGAAAACAGTATGAAATCATTGAGATTTCAAAAGAAATGCTTTTTTGAACGATGTATAGATTAAAAAAAAAAAAAAAAAATGTATGAATCAGTGAAGAAGTGACAAAACCCCAAATAAAAAAAAAAAACAGGCTTGGATTTTTTTTTTTTAACTTGAACTAAAAAGCCCTTTACATTACAATCTGAAAATTATGGGTATGCCGATCAATTCATAAATAGAGACCAAAACAAAACAACAACAACAAAAAAAAAATATATTTAATTTTACTATTATTTTTTCCATTTATCGTTTTTAATTTTTTAAAATTAGGTACCCTTCACAACAATTATTCATAGCATAATTTTCGCATCGGTTTAAGTGAAATATTTAAATTTATTTAAAACAAAGTAGATTTTCATTGCAAGTAAAGTACATGATCATAAAATCGTGCTAAGACTTAAAAATAAATAAATGTTGATAAACAAAACAAATCCCCCATTTTGCGACCAACGAACATGAGTCTGGACAATAAGTGATTATTACTCTGGGAAACACATCGAAGAAGGAAAAAAAAAAAAAAAAAAGGTTATTTCCGAAGGGAAAACGGATAATTTACAGCTTTTAGAAATTAAATTGAAATCAGTTTCCTCTTGGAGTCACAGAACAAGGCAAGATGAACTAAAAATAAAAAATAAAAAGAAAGAAAGACACTGTCTGGACAAAAACTTAACAGAAAGAGACAGTTAGAAAAGAAAAAAAAAAAAAAAAAAGGAAGGAGAAAAGAAAAAGTTATTTCCCATGGAAAACAAACAGGTTAGAAAAAAAAATAATAGAGCTATAAAAAATAAAAAAGGGAAATGTTATTAAGGTTCGATTATGGGTCTTTATTTCATAAAGAGTTTTTTTCTTCTATAATTTATAATGAAAGTAACTATTAAAGAATAAGAAAGTGATCGGTAAGACAGCTTTTCTTTTAGCAGTTACAGAAAATAACGAACATTCATTTGCTTTGACAGCTACGTCGCACATGAATTTAAGAAAAAAAAAAATACCGCGAAGTGTAGAGATAAAATATCACTTAAATTAAAGCTGCCATTGCATTTTTTTTAATTTTAAAGTGTAAACCTTCAGGAATTGTGACGCTTTCATTCCAGCAATAATATATGATGCTATTTTACGTATTGTAAGAAGATCGTGCATTGAAAAAACAAGATCTCCACGTACTACTATCAATATATTCTAATGCCGGTTAAGAAACCAATCCTTTATTACGCATCTATACACAAGAGATTTCAATCGATAATAAATGATATCGGTATGTATAAACAATATACGTACATAGATGTTAAAGAAATAAGATCTTTTTTGGTAAATAAATAAAGTTTACGTATTGAAATGACTAAGACTAGATAGACTATCAATGAAATCTTAAGAGAAGAATTTTTTTTTTTTTGTACAATATTATTAAAAGATATAATTAGGCGTACGGGGGCCGTTATAAAGAAGGAATTTGCCCTGAAAATTTTCTAAGTTGCCCTGAAAAAAATTAAAAAGAAAAGTATCTTGTTGGAAGGAAAGTTCACGCGATCTATAGAACATAAAATTTATTTACGAACAGCGAGAACTTGCTTTTCAACCTGATACATTTCATTTGCCCTATGGTGGCGGGGAGCTGACATACCCCATCACCCAGCCTCATACGTGTATACTAGCCCAGACCCCACAAAAGCTAATAAAACAAATTCCCAGAGTTTATTGAAATTAAAGAAGTACCTGTCATCACATGATTGCAGTGTGTAAAAAAAAAAAAAAAAAAAAATACTGTATACATTCGGACAAAAAAAGTCAATTCTGTGAATGGTTTTTCAGAGACTTATTTTTGCTCTCTTTCAATAAGCAACAACAAAGCAAAGATTTTAGTAAATCTTATTAGAATTACTAAAAATGCTAAAAACTTTTCTTCTTTTTTTTTTTAATTATTTTTTTTTTTAACTTACCGTATTTGGCTGCCTTTCCGTTGTTGTCATCTATAATACGTATTGTCGGTATTTCTCCCGCTGGAGACGTGGGTGAGGAAGGTAGAGATCCGTAATCCTTGGCAGGCTGGGCTGCACCACCCCCTTCTTCACCAGTTTCACCGATGCTTTTGGTCGGACTCGAACTACTGCCCCCTTCGGCCGCAAGTGGCACTTCTTCTTCGTTGGCTTGTACCACGGTAAATCTCTGAGGAGGCGAAGACATTTTTTATGGGGGATGTAAAATGAAATTTTAAAAAATGGCTCAAGTTTTTGAAATTTAAACGTCTATATTTATAAATATAATAGATATATCTGTAGGTATCCTTGCCGTTGTTCCTTGTTTGTATAGATTTACATATATAATAATAGAAATCTTGGAGCCGGAGATTCGTACCTCTCCTTCCGTGTGCTAAAATTTCAGTGTGTGCTTTGTACGACTGCTACTGGAAAAGGCTGTAGTCGTAACAGCTATGGTCAGAGCTGTAGTATTAGTAATACTACGTAAGACAGACTGACGTAGAACGAGATGCTAGGAAAGGAAGAAACATATAGACAGGGAAGAAAAATTTACATAGAGAATGATTGAGGGGGAGGAAGAAATTTACTTTTGAGAGAGGGTAAATCTGATATAGAGAGAAGGGATCGACAAAAGGATTGCAAAAAGAAAGAATGGAGAGCGAGTAAAGAATAAAGATTGTGAATGTGGCAGTGAAAATATGAATAAATAAAATGTACAGAAAAAAAGTTTTAGTAATATGGAAAGAAAGGAAAATAATGATTTTTATTATTATTCTTTGTGCACTACTTAAATTTACAGGACCGCTCGTCAAAAAAAAAAAAAAAAAAAAAAAAAAAAAAATTATTCGCGGGAATCCCTTTTATCCCCCACCCTGTGTGGATTGCTATCTATGATGACATTTATTTAGCGTAACCGAAAAAAATTGCTTATTTTTTCTCAATTTAAAAAACAGGGAACCTGTTTATATTATAAATACAGCCTTAAATCGACTGACTTTTGAAAAGGTTATTTTTCTAATTGTTTTTTATTATTTATAAGCGTTAAGTTTGAAACTCTGCTTACGTCATTGATACAAGCGTACGGCTGATGTAATTTAAAAAAAAAAAGAATTAAGTAAAAAAATTTTAAATTGTTTTTTTTAAATTTTTATTTTGGGAAGATTCTTTTGTTTCTGAAGCACTTGCAGAAATATTAACGGATACTAATTATATAGCATACACGAAGAACAAACGGATTTAAATTTTAAATGTATTTAAATTTGAAAATATCACATGATATTCAAAAATGTACCCTCTCGAAATATTAGTCTTGGGTTTAACAATAAATACACCTGGCAGTAAGGCCTCTGATCGGAAGATTGGAAGTTTTGAGGTTTGTGAAGCTATCTCTTGCTGTTATTCCTAGGTCCACCCTGATCTGGGGTGTTAGGGTCCTGTCTATGGGCAAATAGTTAACTTCCAAACAAAAACAAAACACTATGAAAGTATAAAAATACATTTTTATAGTAAAAATTTGATAGAAAAATGGCCAGCAATACATTTTATCTATAGTTGAAATCCTAAAATTGCGTTTAAAATATTTACAACATTTTGGCATTAAATAACCCATAGAGATGTTGATATGCCACTAAACAAATTCAACCAACCAGTTCTCAAGCTCTAGCAGGGAGATGGTGAGCTGTGGCCGAAGCGTGGAGATGGAGACTTGACATTTGTAAATAAAAAAACTAACTACAGTTAACCCTTTAGAGCCAGGAACAGAATAGGCACTGAATTTTATTTTTAATCATTTAATCCCATGCAAGGCGACAATGCCACTAAGACGCAAGTGATTACTGGAAATGAAAGAAAATGAGAAAAATCTAGGAGGAACCGGAAACCCAATTCTAAGTAAGAAACAAGAGATAAATCTTCCAGCTTCACACTCTTCCCCAGTTTTTTTGAACAGGAGTAGAGGGTTATCCCTTAGTTCTTGTTTAGGATTGGGTTTCCGTTTCTTTCTAAAGTCTACTTCAGCTCTATACTAACGTCTCTGCCTAAAACTCTGAACTTTTATTTACTCTTTACTTACATTTTTTCCCTAGATAGGTTCTACCATCGCCCGGTTTATACTCCTCCCCAGCCATTTGAACAGGAGTACAGGTTTGTGTCTTATTCCATATTTAGGACTGAGTTCTCTTTTCCCCAGTAGGTTAGGGTGAATTGATTAAATATATATATATTTATATATATATATATATATATATATATATATATATATATATATATATATAAATCTTCTGTCGAATAGACGAGGGAAAAGTGTGAACTGGGCGATAGGCGAACATATTTACTCTTTGATTTATATTATGAACAGGTCCCTATTTCTAAATTAAAGAAAAATTAGTATTTTTCGCTTCTGAGAAATGCCGTGCTTTGAGGAAAGTCCAATGAATGTTAATCCATAACCCCACCCCTAACAGTTCACCCTGTTTTTTTTTTGTTTTGTTACGAGCCGACCGGCCAATGTAATGTCTCTTCTTTATTAACAAGAACATATACAATTGAATACGCACACAGCATATACAACTTAATACGTGGGTCCACATATATCAAAACAGCAATTGTGTCTCGTGTTATTCATACTGATGATGACGATACGAGATGCCGTAGTTGCTGTAGTAAATATTAGTAGTACAAATAGTACTAAATTAGTAGTACAACTAGTAAACATTAGTAGTACAAATACTGTGAAGTGTTGTTGTTTCCCTAGCAGCAGTAGATTTCATAGTTATTTTCTCAGATTAGCGTATGCTGGTACAAGGCCAAAGGTATCGAGCACTCTAGTTAGAACCGAAATCAATATAATACTCATCAAAGCTAACTATTGTCTCACGAAAAGACGCCTTAAAATTTACAAAGTCGCTTTTATTTTTGCTGCAAGTATGGAACAATCAATAAGACAATGTTGAGAATACCACAGATTGAACATATGATCAATGAGGAAGTTTTAAGGAAAATTGAAACAAAAAGCAAACATACCTAGATTCAGAAAGAGACAGTTGAAATCTGTAGGACACATAATGAGGAAAATAGGCCTGGAGAATTTGACACTCACAGGTCAAGAGTGACAAGGAGAAACAACGAGAAACGTACCTAAGGAGCTTGTGTAAATGTATGACAGAAAAGTATAGTATAAAGACAAAGAAGAGGTATAAAGCACAGGAGTGTTTGGAGAGCCACGATCGCCCATGTCCTGAAGGGACGTGGCACATAAAAGATGTCAAAAATTAAAATTGAACGACGGTAGACTCTTCCCGTTCCGTTCAGTTCGAAATTTCCCGAAGATCAGCAGAAAATCGAAGAAAGCCGGAGAGCACAACAGCCGAAACGCTGTGATAATAAAAACAAAGATGAGGACACTAGTCAGAATGTAAGTCATGTAAATAAAAAGGACACTTGAATTTAGAACCAGAAAGAGACTTAAAATTGCCAGGATACGCAATGAGGAAAGAGTGTTTGGAGAATTTGACACTCATAGGAAATAGTGAAGACAGAAGGAGCGGAGAGAAACAGCGTGTAATCTACCTAATGAGCTTGTGTAAATATTCCTAAGAGCTACAATAGACAGGAAGTTGTGGAGAGCCATGATCGCCCACACCCTAAGCGTTCAGTGAAGTTCTGACTCACCGGTAATAAACTGCAAGATAAGCTCATTAACTGCAACATCATGAGATGTGGGGTCCATATAATTTTTTTATTGTAAAAAAATATTATAATGAAAAATATGGCACAAGGCTGAAAATTGGGGTAGCCTTAACACCCTTCACATTCTGCAAAGAGAGCCTTTTCTTAATATCTGCTGTTTTGTGGAATATACTCCCGTGGGGTTGTTTACTCGAACGTAGCTTTCGAGAAAGCAACCACACGGGAGTCTTCAAGAAAAGGATCAGTTATTACGCAAGCTTTTTATCCACTGATCCTCACTTCCTACTTCCAACTCTTACATTCACATCACATTTTATTCAGTAATGGTCTACTTTGAGTGGCTCTTGCATTTTTTATCAGGTGAAAAAACCTAATATCTAGTCGCATTCAACTATACTTTGTTCTTCCTTTCATTTTTAACATCGCATTTATTCTGAATTTTTTTTTTGTTTCTTCTTTTATGGGCCGTATCTCTTCAGGACATGAACAATTATGGCTCTCCACAACTTCCTATTCTTTATAGCTCTTGGCAATGTTTAATCTACGGTGTTAGATTGTTTTCATTTCGGTGACCATGTCTAAGGATCCCTCGTTTCACTCACCCTGTTTCCTCTAGGTCCAAGTACACACTGTCCGTTCTCAATTAATGTCACCAATTTCACGAGCCAGCGTTTTAATCAACTAGGCTATTGTTTCACAGTAATTGTGAGTTGGATGATTCAAAAAATAGCAGCCGAAACGTTATGATTATAACATCAAAGATGAGGATAATAGTCTGCATGTAAATAATGATGACTCCTTTTCCCAGAAAATCAGACAAAAGTTGATCGGGTGATAATAACAACAAAGATGAGGATAATAGTCTGCATGGACATAATGATGACTTCCCTTTCCAGGAATTTTTCCAGTTACTATTGGCGTGACAATTCATTAAATACCAACAAAGAATACTCAGTAAGGTGTTGAAGTATTGAGCAGACAGTAGCACCAATCGTTGTGGGAAGACAAGGAATTATCTTGAAAAGCATTCTGAAAGAGATAGAGGAAGAATGGAGATAATCCAGACAATGTTACAAATGTATAAGATAAAAATACTGAAGAAGGTGCTGGATTACAGAGTAGACCTGCTGTCAGCGAGTAAATAATAATAATAATAATAATAATAATAATAATGACTTCACGAGAGATATCAAAAAATGTAGACGATAAAAACTGACAGTAGTGCCAATCGTTGTGAGAAGACTAGAAATGATTCCAAAAAGCTCTTGGAAAGAGATGAATGTACTGGAAAACTCAGGAAAAATGGTAATAAAATGTCCAATTGGAAACGATTACAATACTGAGGAGGGTGCTGGATCATTGAGTAAACTTTCTGTCAACCAATTGTGTTAAACTATGATTGAGTAAATAATAATAATAATAATAATAATATTAATAATAACAATATTAATAATAATAATAATATTTCTAACCTTAGGTCCCTGGGCGGGACCCGGAAAGAAATGTGTAAACGCCAGAAATCAAAGAAAATAAAAATAATAATAATAATAAATCTCATTAGGTATCTGAAAACAAATATAGAACCTGAAAGCACCTGTTTTTCTTTCGTTTTTTCGAGGACAATGAATGATTCTGGAAAACCTTACAAAAAAGATGGAGAAACGGTAAATGCCAATGCTAAGATAAACCATTTCTATAGTGGAAACATTCGACATTCATTGACCAAAAAGTTAGCTTCACTTTCGGTTGAAACTTATAAAATCTCTCTTTTAAACAGTTTTTCAGGAACATTCACTGTTATTGCCCTTTGTAGTATTGACAGGGTTTTCCTAGCTAACCTCTTGTTTAAGGTAGTGTGGGATGTCAGCATTTTAATTATGTCATTATTATCTCTTTGAATTACATGTGCCATCCATTTTAGTTGTTGTTGCTGCTGGAATTCTTCAAGTGATGTGGTTTCTGCTATTTAGCAAAGTTCTCTGTGGTTCTGAAGTGCCTGTCTTCGAGATCCGATGAAGAACAGATTTCTTCAAGACGGGCAGGGTTCATTCTTCTGTATCTAGAGCCATTTTTAAATCCATGTCATAAATTTGAATCTGTAGTGTCCATGAGGAAAATTAAAAAAAGAAAAATGAACAAATTAGAAGGATTCAAATAGCGGACTCATTAGTACACATTCTATTAATTAATTAGTTTCAGGCAACGTGGAAATCTCTTTTTATAGAAAATTCTTAATACAGTACCCCTCCTAAGTGGATACCAACTTAAAATTTAATTAACTTATAATTCACAGCGAAAGGTAACAAATATACATCGCGTTTAAAACACAGAAAATAATTAATCTGCAAAATTTCAGCTTTTAAGTATCTAAAGTTATTAAGTTATCAGAAATTTTATATTATTCACGTAAATTTTATATTATTCACGTAGATTCACGTGCCTACCACTATTTCCGTGCGCCAGGTGTAAATGAAACACAACATAGTCTGTGTGATATGACGAGTAGCAGATGGATACAATAGTTCGGGTCGACGCAGTAAGAGGAGGCATTAAAGAATCTTACTGTGTCTAGTCTATTATTTGTCGAACGAAAACTATCTTCATAAGAAGAAATTGAACTTCAGAAGTAAATAAATGTCAATGATGTTAGTCTGTGTGACAGTACGAGTAGCAGATAGTTGCAACAGTTCGGGTCGTTCTAGTAGGAGGAGGCATTAAGAAGTCTTATTTTTCTAGTATATTTCTGCTGGTACGAAAACTCTCATTAAGTAGACATTGGAATTAAAAAAGGAATAAAGAACAATGTAGTTAATCCGTGTGATAGTTCGAGTAGTAGACGGATGTACAGTCTGAGTTGACGTAGTAAAATAATCTTACTGTGTCTAAACGAGTTTTGTGGTACGAAAACTCTCTTCATAAGCAGAAATTGATCTTAAAAAAGAAAAATCAAAACAGCCAAGCAATTTTTATAAAACGACTCCACAATTTCTGAAATATAAAACATTTGGATTTACACCTTATCTGCTTCCTTCTTTACCTTCCTTTTTCTTTTCTTCTTTTTGAGGACGAATTGAATAAATTTTAAAAGGCAAAATTTTCATTCACGCAATCTTTCATAAATATATATGATGTAATGGAATAACTCGTCACCCCCAAGAATGATTACACTATAGGTAGCAAGTAACTATAAAGTCGACTGTCTTGTCGACGGGGTAGACGAGCGAAGAGTGAGAGAGAGACGACGCAAGCACGTCCTACCTTCCAATTAGTGGCACTCACTACTAGATTTACCTGTGTATAACAGTACCGTATTTCATATTCTACTGGTTGTGTACAATAAACCTTTCTTCTATTATCCACCTGGTGTTAAGTATTTATTCCCTTAGCATGGAATATAACAAAGGCCGAAACGTTGTAAAAAATATGGGGACAAAGATGAGGACAATTGTCCGAATAATGTAAATAGTGTACATAATACCTCATCTCAGAAATATAGACAGATACTGAAGGGCCGAAACGTTGTAATAAATATGGCGACAAAGATGAGGATAATAGTCCGAATAATGTAAATAGTGTATATAATACCTCATCTCAGAAATATAGACAGATACTGAAGGGCCGAAACGTTGTAATAAATATGGTGACAAAGATGAGGACAATAGTCCGAATAATGTAAATAGTGTACATAATACGTCATCTCAGAAATATAGAAAGATACTGAAGGGCCGAAACGTTGTAATAAATATGGCGACAAAAATGAGGACATTAGTCCAAATAATGTAAATAGTGTACATAATACCTCAACTCAGAAATATAGAAAGATACTGAAGGGCCGAAACGTTGTAATAAATATGACGACAAAAATGAGGACACTAGTTCGAATAATGTAAATAGTGTACATAATACCTCATCTCAGAAATATAGACAGATACTGAAAGACCGAAACGCTGTAATAAATATGGCGACGAAGATGAGGACAATAGTATGAATAATGTAAATAGTGTACATAATACCTCATCTCAGAAATATAGACAGATACTGAAGGGCCGAAACGTTGTAATAAATATGGTGACAAAGATGAGGACAATAGTCCGAATAATGTAAATAGTGTACATAATACCTCATCTCAGAAATATAGACAGATACTGAAGGGCCGAAACGTTGTAATAAATATGGTGACAAAGATGAGGACAATAGTCCGAATAATGTAAATAGTGTACATAATACCTCAGCTCAGAAATATAGGCAGATACTGAAAGACCGAAACGTTGTAATAAATATGGCGACAAAGATGAGGTTAATAGTCCGAATAATGTAAATAGTGTACATAATACCTCAGCTCAGAAATATAGACAGATACTGAAAGGCCGAAACGTTGTAATAAATATGGCAACAAAGATGAGGGCAATAGTCCGAATAATGTCAATAGTATACATAATATCTCATCTCAGAAATATAGACAGATAATGAAAGGCTGAAACGTTGTAATATATATGGCGACAAAGATGAGGACAATAGTCTGAATAATATAAATAAAAACGATGACGTTTGTCCGCACGTAAATAAGGTAAACACAAAAAAAACAAAAAACAAAAAAAAACATAAGATCTGTTTCTTATGAACAAGGATAATTGTTTTAGTGTTTTTTTTATTTCACTAATAACCAATGTTTTTTTTTTTTTTACCGTTTGTGTCACTTGCCTATTTTCTTCCCTTGGACCAGAGCCTGTGACATTTCGACCACATCTAGACATTGAACTCATAACTGGCACATAACTAGGTATGTTTTAACCAACGCATTAACCCACTAGGCCAGGGGGTCTCAAAATTCATGCAATATTTAGGGGATTATTGGTAAACGGAATAATAACAATCTGCAATAAAAATGAAATGAGTGTAGACTAATACTAACAAAGAATACTCAGTAAGGTGTTGAAGTATTGAGCAGACAGTAGCACCAATCGTTGTGTGAGGACAAGGAATTACCTTGAAAAGTATTCTGAAAGAGATAGAGGAAGAATGGAGATAATCCAGACAATGTTACAAATGGATAAGATAAAAATACTAAAGAAGGTGCTGGATTATAGAGAACTGATATTAATCAACAGTGTAAAGCCATCAGCGAGTAAATAATAATAATAATAATGGCTTCACTAAAGATATCAAAAAATTATAGAAGATAAAAACAGACAGTAGTGCCAATCGTTGTGGGAATACTAGAAATGATTCCACAAAGTCTTTGGAAAGAGATGAAGGAACTGGAAAACTGAGGAAGAATGGAGACTAAAATGCCCAATTGGAAACGATTACAATACTGAGGAGGGTACTGGGTTATTGACTAAACTGTCTGTCAATCGATCAATTGTGTTAAACTATGATTGAGTAAATAATAATAATAATAATGATGATGAAAAATAATAGAAGAAATAATTGACAGTAGTGCCAGTTGTTGTGGAAGGACTAGGAATAGTCCTGAAATGTCTTTTGATTGAGATAGAGAGATTGGAAATCTGAGGAAGAATGAAGGCTATCTAGACGAATGAAAAACTGGAAAAAAAAAAGAAAAAAAAAAGAAGAATACTGAGGAGGGTGCTGGATTATTGAAGAAACATGCTGCCGTTTCATATCCACTAATGTATGAAAACTCAGTGAATAAATAATAAGGCAACAGACGTTGTAAATTCTGCAAACGATGAAGATTCAAGAAAGCAGGGATAAATGGTATATAAACAGAGATCAGTTTGTCCTAGGAATATAAACAAAAGAAGATAAAAGAAAACGTAAAATACGCGAGACTTTGAGATGCAGACAAACCAGGAAGACCGGATGTGTTTGTTATAAACAAGGAAAAAACATTCTATCAGATCGGTGACGTGGTTATTCCGGTACACTACTAAGTAAAGATCAAAACAACAGACACTCTGAAAAAGAGAGAAAAAAAAGCTGTAAATCGTAGAATGAGGGTCTTACCTAGATTAAAAATTGGAATCAATCGTGGATTGAGTCTAAAAATATTGGTTGCCAGGAGACAAAGTGACTCCACCCACAACTAATGCTTTTATTCAATTTTCATAACAAATAAAAAAAAAAAGATACATATAAAGAACTAAAATGGTACAATACATTTTTTTGTGGAAAAAATGTGTATTCCTTACTAATTACAATGTAAATGTACTGTACATTTGGCAGTAGATACCAAATACAAATACAGAAAGTTGCAATTTAATATTTCTTAAAATTTTATATAATTGGTTGATATTTTTAAATAGTTTACAGCACAATTTATACATTAACAGATAGTTCAAAAGCACAATGAAACATTGCATGTCGTCCACTATATTAAGAGCAATCATTTGTGTTCACAAGATGATTGTTTGAATCTGCCAATAATTGCTTCTGTATCAAATTCATCTAACAATTCCTTTTCAATGGGTAGCAACATGTATGATTCCAAAATTCCTCTCAGATGGCGAATTTCTTAACCTTGTCTTTATGATTTTTAGCTTTGAAAATGTCCTCTTACATTGGACTTGGGTTGGTTGGTTGATTTTGTTTAGCGGCATATCAACACATCTATGGGTTATTTAATGCCGAAATCTAAATATTTTGAACACAATTTTATAGCTTCAACTAACTATATTTTGAACGCAATTGTATGTCTTCAACTACAGGTAAAATGTATTGTTGGTCATTTTAATATAAATATATATTGTTGATTGGTCGATTTTTTAACGGCATATCAACATCTCTATGGGTTATTTAATGCCGAAATCTAAATATTTTGAACACAATTTTATGGCTTCAGCTAAATATATTTTGAACGCAATTGTATGCCTTCAACTACAGATAAAATGTATTGTTGGTCATTTTATTATAAATATGTATTGTTGGTTGGTTGATTTTGTTTAGCGGCATATCAACACCTCTATGGGTTATTTAATGCCGAAATCTAAATATTCGGAACACAATTTTATGGCTTCAATGAAATATATTAATCTACAGATAAAATATATTGTTCGTAATTCTAATAGAAATACGTATTTTTTGGTAATTTTTTATATAATAAGATATTGCTGTTTTTTTTTTACTATAAAAATGTATGTTTATATTTTCATAGGGGTTTTCTTTGGGGCTTTACTATTCACCCATAGCTGGGACCCTAACAGGTGCTACCACCCTGCGTCAGGTAGATCTGGCAGCAACAGCAATTAAGACGTGGTTCCACGCCCCTCAAAATCTTCTATGTCCCAATTGCTTTTCTACTGGAATTTTTTTAATGATTATGTGCAGATATCTTTAAGGAAAGTTCAAATATTTTTTTTATTACTAAAACAGTTATCTGTATTGTTTTTCTTTATTGAATTTTTTATTTTTGTCTATAGGGAAGAAGTTTAAAATGTTACCGACAAAAGGTTTGAACGTGACACTTCTGGACTTATGAATATACGTTTTCCACCAAGTGTATTTAATAGCGGTGTCAGGCTACTGATTGCAGTGATTATTGAGTGATTACTGAGTGGAACTATCCAGTCGAATTATGTTGTGAATTATTGAATGTCGATGATTTGGGTTTGATTTAGAATTGTTAAAAAACAAAAAGCCGAGCCGAGCTTCTAACAAGATATTCACATGAAATGGTTAATTATCTTTGGTTGACTTTTACTTCTTTGTTCTTGTTAAGTATTTATTTGCGGTTGTAATTAAATACTGTTTCATTTACCCAAATTAAAGTCTTGAGTTATGGATATTATTCCAACCTTGCTCCAAAAAATTTAAACAAAAAAAAATTGAAAAGAAAAGGGGCACTTCATTGGATGGTCCTAACTTGCCATCAACGTGTTAAAAAATTAATTACGCCACTGACGAGAATGGTATTTTGAATAGAATATGGCGCTTATTCCTTATAGAAATTTATAATGACATAAAAGAAAATTGAATACTAAACAGAAAGTTAAAGTAAATAAATAATGTTTAATAATAATAATAATAATTTTATTAAATGCAAGACCTACGGAAGGAAACTATTTATAAAAATTATTTTGAACACCACCCAGAAAATTTAGGAATGAGATAATATGTTCAATTTTATGGGACTACATTTACACACTGACAGAACAATCAAAGCCAGATCCCATTAAAACATTGTTATTAAAACTACAGACAAAAAATTAAAAATAAAATATTTATGTTTTTTTCTCAAATGACTGCAATGTATCTTTGAAGATATTCAAAAAGCTGTCAAAATACTAAGGACTTTTTTGAAAATTTTAAAAAAAATGAATTATTTCATAAAACAATTCCTTGAATTGTAGTTGCATTAAGAAGGATTGGACAAAAAAAGATTAATTTTAGAGAATTGAAGGGCGACAATAAAGTCCATGCCTAGATTCAGATCGAAAAAATTTTTCTTAATACAAAAACACTTTTTGAAAAGTTTTTTTTAACAATATAATTTTCAACTTTTTTTTTTTTTTTTCAAAAAGCTTAAAGAATATGATGCCATTTCTAACCTTAGGTAAAAACAAATAATTGCGAGATGGTTGGAAAAATAAACTTTAAAAAATAAAAGGAAAAAAAAAAATTTAATAAATTTTTCTTTAAATTAAATAAAAAAAAGCAAAAAATACAAATGTCAATGCCTACTAAAAAAATTCATGATGTTCTTTGTCACTTTTATTTACAATGATTCATCCCTTTTAAATAAAAACAGTCAAAACAAAAAAAATTCTCCCTTTAGAACAAACTGTTAATTAACAATAAAAAATGTTCCCTAAGAATCGGATGAACACCAATAATGGACCTGGGAACTTAATGCCAAACCAATTAATAAAAAAGAAATTGAAAAATGAAATCGTCAAAGACAATAAACAAGAACAAATATATCGTTTATTTAAAATTCTTCAAATCCAAAAAGAATATCTCTTTTGATAGACATATCGAATAATGATGAAAAAATTTAGGATTTAAAATAAGATTTTGAATTTTTCCAAAACCTTGTAATATTTTTAATTTTACAACATGTAAAATAAAAAATTCTCAAATACAGAAAAGGTGCAGAAAAAAAAAAAAAATACAAGAATGTTTTACAATCAGAATATTTTTTTCATAAGATTGAAAATAGATAGGATATGGCAATCATTGATAAAAACTGTTGTAAAAATCTATTTTAATAATGGAAAATCATTGAAAATATATACATAGTAAATACTGTATTTTGGTCTTTTAAGTTGAATAAATCATTGATTTGGAAAACTTGACTCATCTTCCATAATTTCTAATTTTTTCTACGCGTCTTAAAAATGACTTTTTGCGTTATTTCTTGTCTTAAATTTTCTTCGTTCATTACCAACCTTAAGTTTGATTATTTATTCAATATCATTCCCATAGGTTAGTCCATGATAAACTTAAAATAAATGAGATACGAAATAAAATCTCCATTGGGAATAAAATGGAAAAAATTTACCTCGACATAAACAATTGAACTGATTCAAACTCTGTTATTGATGAAGATGAATCAAACGACATTGAGCAAAATTTTTTGAATACAACACATTGGAAAAACTAAATATAAAAATCTATATTTCAAATAATCAACAATGCAATCATGTATTATCAGAAAATGTCAAAATATAAGGTTTCCAAAAATTCATAAGACAAAGTCCAATAATCATACTGTTCAAACATATAATGCTGTTTTGAAAACATTGTTAACGGACAGATCATTGGAAAACGTCCCAGTAAACACTGTTCCATTATAGAGACAACATCTTATTTTTATAGGAAAAACTTAATGATCAAGACTTTAAAATATTAAACTACAGATGAAAAGGAAACTTTTGAAAGGTAAAATTTTTTCTTTCAAAAATTGAGGAAATCAAATATGAATTATCGATACTAGATGAATAAATTCAAATGTTTCAACAAGAATTTTTCAAGATTAATATATTGAAAATATAAAATTAAAATAGTAAAGAAAATTCCATCAATCATATATATTTAAACAGAAACTGCAATAAAAAGGCACAAATAAAGACAAGCAAGTTTCTGATGATATGATGCTGTTGCATTCTGTGTTCTATCGACAAGATAAGATATTCCAAACAAACCTCAAGAGAAAAATGGAAATTGGAAAAGGAAATTATAGAATTCAAGCTAAACCCATTTTTAGTAAAAACAAAAAAATCTGGGGAGAATATTTAGAGCATGAAAGGACAGAACGATTAATTAAATGCAAAGTGGATCAAATGAAAAACAAAAAAAAAAAAAGGATAAACCTAAAAGACAAGAAAAAAAAATATGAATAGGCAAATAATAGAAAAATAGATAATGGAAATCCCCATATTTACTCTATCATCTGTCAATCCAAAAACATCTTGCGAAACAGATCTATCAATGTTAATTATAAACCATTAATTCCAGAAAAGATCATTAAAAAATTACATATTAAACGAAAAAAGCTGTTTTTGAAACAGATGATCAAAAAAAAAAAATTATAGGCCAATAACATGTCTGCCCAACACATATAAATTGAACATGTCTATTCTGACGAACTCTTTTACTCTTTTCTCGATGAAAACAATATTTTTCCCCAGGAACAGAAAGGCTGTCGAAGGGGTTTTAAAAAAAAAAAAATCAACTACTAATAAATAAATCGATCCTGGAAATTTGCAGGAAAAAGGAAGAAATATCATCACAGTTTAGATAGATTACCGTAAAGCTTTTGATGATGTAGAATAGGAGATTAAAACTTCCTTTTTTACTTTGTATCCATAGTTATCACTGTTTAGTTCATGTGAAAGTGGAAGCAAGGACAGACAGAACAGAAGAGACAACAGGGAGTCTCCTTGAAAGATTCATCGACAAACAAAAACTTGTTGTCACTATCTTTTTGTTAATTTAAATAAAAATAGAAGTTCAATGCTATATTTAAGGAAATTTACTATCACCGAGAAAACATTGTACATTTTAAAAGCCTTAAGGATCCTTAAGGTTTTCACATGAACTAAACAGTGATAATTATGGATGCATAGTAAAAAAAACCCTTTTTTAAATATATACTATTCTATCAGGTCATCCCATAAGTTCTGTCCGAATTTTAACTTTTTGTTAAAATGAACGAAATTTAAAAGCTAATGGAGCTGAACATTATTTTTATGTTTAGATGCATTTAAACTGATCAAATTTTATTTCAGAGAACAATAAAATTAAATTTTGTTTGATTAAAACCCTGCTAACATGGAAGTACCCAAGAATCATTTGAGGCACATAATGCTTTATGAGTTCAAGAAAGGAAACTCAGCAGCCGAAGCGGCTAGAAACATTCACTCAGTTTATGGAGAGGAATGTGTGAATGAAAGAACTTGCAGAAGATGGTTTGCAAAATTCAGAGGTGGAGATTTCACCCTTGAAGATGAAGATCGAAACGGACGTCCAGTTGAGTTAGATGAAAAGCTTCTTGAAGCAGTCCTTGAAGAAAATCCTGCTTTATCAGGAATTGGCAGTGGTTCTCAGTTCAAACCATACAACTGTTCATCGTCATCTTCAACAACTTGGAAAAGTTCCTAAACTTGGAAAATGGGTGCCTCATGAATTGTCTGAAAACAACCTCAAATCGAGTTGACATCTGCTCTTCTCTCCATTCTCGCCAACTTGTTTTTCACCTTTTTTGGATAGACTTGTGACTGGCGACGAAAAATGGATCTTTTATCAAAATGTTAAGCGTCGTAGACAGTGGCTTGGTAAAGGGAAGGACCCCAGCCAAAGCCGAGAAGGGAACTTCATGGGCAAATGGTTCTTCTTTCAATCTGGTGGGATCGCCAAGGAATAATCCACTTTGAATTCTTACCACCTAATGCAACAATTAATGCTCAAATATACTGTCAGCAATTAGAGCGTTTGAACCAAGCTTTGACAAAAAAAAAAAAGACCTGCTCTAGTGAATCGAAAAGAGGTGATGTTTCATCAGGACAATGCGCGACCCCACACAGCAAGACTCACGTCACAAAAGATCGAAGAACTTGGTTGGGAGAAAATTCCTCATCCACCTTATTCTCCCGATCTTGCTCCTTCAGACTACCATTTGTTTCGTAGCTTACAGAATCATTTGGAAGAAACAGCTTTTGTAACACAGGAAGAGGTTAAAACTGACATTTGTGAGTTCTTCGAATCAAAGCCAAAAGAATTTTACAGTAATGGAATTAGTAAGCTTGTTAATAGATGGAAGGAAGTCATAGATAATCAGGGAAAATACATTGTTGATTGAATCTCTAATTAAATGTAACATTTGGTCACTTGTTTTCTTTATTCAAAATTCGGACAGAACTTATGGGATGACCTGATACATGGATGATTTCAAACTCTTTGCCAAAAAAAAAAAAAGAAAGAAAGACGATAAGTTGAATTGTATCCTCTGTACTGTAAAATGTTTCAGTGATGATATCAGAATGGAATTCAGATTAGATAAATGTGCAAGAGTAATATTCAAGAAAGGGAGAATTACAGAAACGCAGATCTAGATTTTGTCAAAAAGATGAAGGAACCAGAACAAGAAGCCTATAAAAACGAATATGCGAAGGAGATTTTTTTAAAGCTCAAATTGAAATTTTTTTTTTTTTTTTTTTTGTCTGGTGTTAAATACCGAGTTGAATTCACAAAACAGAATATCGGCCATAAACACTTTGGCTGTCCTTGTGGTGCAATACAGTTTAAACATCCTTAATTGGGCCATAAATTTACTGGAAATATGAAACGAGAATGAAACAAACGCATGCATCATCCTCAGAATGATGTTGATCGTCTTTATGTGTCCAGATCCGAAGGAGGCAGAGGATTAGTTCAACTAGAAATGTCTTACAAAACCATAACTATCGGCCTTCAAAGGTACCTGGAATCTATAGAAGACTAGGTGATGATCTGTGTGAAAGAACATGAAAGTAAATAAAAAAAATCATTCAGTATTAAAGGAAGGCAACAAATTTCAAAGAGAATTTCAAGTGGGTGAAGAAATGCAAATAAACCATAATGCACCCACTGCAGCAGCAAAGAACCTAAAAAAAAGAAAGCAAATGCAAATGCAATGGTACCAAATGCAGAAAAGATGGCAAGCTAAGACTCTTCATGGTCAATACTTTCCTCGTACCAAAAAAACTGATGTCGACAAACCCGTACCCTTCAGTTGGTTACGTAGTTTTGGGTTTTTGTTTGAATATTTTATTCTTGCTGTTTAGGGACTAAAAATTGCTAAAGAAATTACCAAACACGCATAATGAAAAAACCCGTTGTTAACCTGAAAATGCAGATATAAATATCCAAAACAATTGACCATCTTTTTATCAGGTTACAGAAAGAACAAAGCAAAAATTGAATATAAAACTCGGCATGATAGATTGGGCCAATATCTGCACTGGAAAAAATATGCAACTTTTATGGGAAGGAAACTGCAATAAACTGGTATGAACATCACCCAGACCTGAAAATTACAGAGATAGAACCTGTAACATTTTTATGGGAATTTACAATACACACAGACAGAACAATCAAATCAAATAGCCCAGACATTTTGATCAAAGACCCCACTAAAACAGAATATCCTTTCTTATTGACATGGCAGTTCTTGCAGATTGTAATGTATCTTTGAAGATCTTCAAACAACTATCAAAATACAAGGATCTTGAAGTGGAAATAAAAAAATGTGATATATGTTGACATTAATAATTCTGGTGTTACTTGGAGCACTCGGATTGATTGGAAAAGGTTCCGATAGACTCATTGAAGGGATTTGGTATACCATATTTTTAAAGAAATACAAAAAAATATTCTTTACGAGTATTCATACACATTACGAAAGAATTTATCTATGTAAAATGTGCGTCATCTTTGGTTTGCTTTTTTTTTTTACAAAAATGATCAGTGGGAAATGTCATGAAACCATTTCTGACCTTAGGTATTTGGTTCGGACCCGGAAGGAAATATGTATACAATAGAAATCAAAGGAAATAATAATAAATATAAAATGATCAATAGAAAATGTCATGAAGCCATTTCTGAGCTAAGGTCTCTGGTTGGGACCCGGAAGGAAATATTATACAACAGAAAATCAGAGGAAATAATAATAAATATAAAATGATAAGTGAAAAATGTAATAAGCCATTTCTGACCTTAGGTTTCTTGTTTTTTTGGAAGGAAAAAAAATACAACAGAAATCAAAGAAAATAATAATAAATATAAAATGATCAGTGGAAAATGTCATGAAGCCATTTTGAACTTAGCAGAGAATTTCAAACATGGAAGGAAAATATGCATACCAGAAATTAAAGGAAATAATGATAATAATGATTGTGCTCATCAAAAATAAACCTTGGATGACCTTTTAAAGGATTGCTTCACTGTAAAGGTTAAATAAATCCGGCGAGAAGTCCCATCCTTGTCTTACAGCATTTATTTTTGTGTACTTAATTTTCTTATTTACAGTATTTACATTCGGACTATTGTCCTCATTTTTGTTTTCATTCTAATGTTCAACAAGAAATAATATTAATTATTATTATTATTATTATTATTATTTATACAATCTGTATTGCAACTAGCATAATAACGTTAAAAAATATGCACATAAAATATCTAGTGGAAAATGTTTCCTGTCAAGGTCTTGAGATTCACTTATACAATTCTGGTGTTTGAAAACCTCACCATTTCCACTGTTTGAAAGCCTCACCAGTTAAATTTCAATAATAATAATAATAATAAGTGGGAAATGTCATCGAGCCATTTCATAAGAATTCGTAAGAAATATGTGCACTGGAAGATATGCAAGAAGCACAAAATCGAAACCGCTGAGAGATGATATGGGCATCAACCAAACACAGTTACACTAAATAACGATGTAATTATCCTCTGGGACATGCCAATTCAAACTGACAGGGAAAATAAAAACCAACAGACCTGATATTATCATAAAAGACAAGAAATTCAGGAAGTACATTCTTATTGACATAGCAGTACCATCTAAGAGAAACACTTCCATGAAAATTATCGAGAAATTCTCCAAATACAAGGACCTGGAGATCGAGATTAACAGGATGTGTAGAATGGAGACTGAGACTGTACTAATAGTAATCGGAGCTCTGGGCCCCGTAAGAAAAGGATTGAACAGTTTTACTAACAGTATTACAGGTAATATATAAGTTGCCCAGAAGATCGTCCTATGAGGAAGATCCCATATACTAAGAAAAGTGCTATCAATTAAATGACAATTCTCCTATAGAGCCCAAGGGTCATAGTTTGGACTCGGCTCTAGAGGATACAATGTAGGAAACATAACATACACAAATAATAATAATAATAATAATAATAAATAAGCAAACAATTATATGCATGCGAGAAAGGCGTAACCAACTTCTGTAAGTTTTTGAAACGAAACGCAACGATTTATTTAGTCATATTTAGTATCTGCAATAGTCTGTTACATATAGAATTTAAATGTGTACAGTTTTAGTGTCTTGTCTCAATGATAGGGAGTTCATATGAAAACAATTAAGAATTTTATTTAAAAAATCTTGGGACCGTTTATTCTTTTTTAATATAATTTTGAAAAGAGAAACAAAGATCTATCAATTATTTTATATCCGTTTTTTTTAGATGATCCAGTTAATTTTAATAAGTATAATAGTTAAACGGATAGCAAATATAAAAATAAAAAATAAGATGGAACTACAAAATTTTTACTTAATCGGTGGAGGTTTTCGAAGATACGATAGATAGACGCCATATATTGGAATCAATAAAAGAGAATTCAGTTGTCAGCAGACCGGGGAAATGAGACGTTCCCAGCGGAACATTATTATTACGTCGTGATATATATTATTTTTATAAGGCGGAGTTTTGAGAAGGAAAAAAATATTTCTTTTTATATTTTTAAACAACGCCATTTTAACGTACGTTTGACGAAGCTGGCTAATCAAATTTTTGAATTCTTTGCTACTAGCACTATGGGAAAATGTATTGGTTTTTCTTTTTTTTTTTATATCATTCATTATTATTATTATTTTATTTATTGGTTTTATTTCGTTTTCCCACCCATACGAGTAATTATTGTATCTCTCCTCTCTTCTCACAGTTTGAGCTGTTATCATCTGGTCCTGATAAATCAGAATGTTTTGCTCGTAAATTCTCTTCCATTTCTACTCTTGGTTTAACTGTGATGTCTGTGCCTGACTTTCCGTTTATAACTGAATCTCTATTGTGTGCTATGCATATAAATCCGCCGATGGCTTCTGCTATCATCTCCAAACTGCATCTACACAAGTCCAAAGTACTGTGATTCTAAAATGGCTCCTATTCTTTCTAAACTCTACGATAAATACCTTCTTTCTTTTCCTTGTTGGAAATCCTCTTCTGTAGTTCCAGTCTTTAAAGAATTTGGTGAACCATCTGATCCTTCTAATTACGGGTCATTTAACTTTCTACTTCTTTCTTGGTAAAATACAACGGAACCTCGGTTCACGAATTTAATTCGTTCCTGAAGGCCGTAAACCGAAATGTTCGTAAACCGAAATGTTCGTAAACCGAAATGTTCGTAAACCGAAACTATTTTTCCAATGGGGATCAATGTAAAGAAAAAAGTCACAGTACAATAAAATTGAAAAAAAAAACTGTTGTGTATGATACACCTAATTTACATAAGCGGACTACCGACCATATAAATATGGGTTGGTACCGGAAGACGGGGAAGATAGTAGAGATTAAGAAATTGAATCCAGAGACTCTGCCCGACTGCGATTTAGTCAACCCATTATGCAGGAACAGTCTTCCCAAGAATATACCAAACTAACTGTAAATATTGTGTACCTATTCTTTGTTTCAATACATTTTGTTAACGTACATTTTGTGTTGTATTATTCCATGCTTATTTAAGCTTCAACAAAAACCAAAAAAAAAAAAACCCAAAACCAAAAACAAAACAAAAAAACAAAGCCTAACACAACACACGAATGTATACAACATGGCGGTTGACCCAGAAATTATTATACTTCGTTCATCAACTTTGTTCGATAAGCGAGGCATTTTCATCCCGAATTTTCTGTTCGAAATCCAATTTGTTCGATAAGAGAGACGTTCGAAAAGCGAGGTTGCACTGTACTCTTATCAATTCCGAATTGGTTAAGAGTCTTCTTTCAGACTAGCGAGATGGCTTTCACTTCTCTAGGTTAACTGCTGGTGTGTTAACGTTTTTTATTGAAAGAGTCTAACAAGCTTTTGATAAGTTGGACGGTCTGATGCTCACCCCCAGGAGCTTCACTCATTGCGCCGTCTCGGGCTAATATTTTCTGCCGACATAAAGTGAAAATATTGAATCAATTGTTCGGCCTGCTGCTAAGAAAGGGAATTTGATTTACTGTGTCGTGCAAGATATTTTTTTCTCGTTAGAATCTTTTATCCGTCTATGCATTGAATATTGTTGTCAGGTGGTTGCAATGTTGAACTTCACTCTTTATATCGCTCGCTGAGGTAGACTGTTCTAGTTCCACGTGCCATGTTTTAATGTCTGTTATCTCCTGTTAATTCCTCTCTGAAAGTTCTCCACTGCCTTAACCAGGTATTGAACTCACAACTCTTTGGGTCCTGTCACTGGATCTAACCAACGCCTTTATCCACTGTGCCATGTGTCCTTAAGTAAAATAGTGTACATAATACCTCATCTCAGAAATATAGACAGATACTAAAGAAGAATCTGCAATGTTATTGATCCTGATCTGGCATTTCGGCTTCAGTCACGTTTCCTCTCTTTGCTTTTTCTACAAATATTTCCATTATAATTGTTCTGGTGAGCTTTTCTCTTTGGTAACTATATTCACGAATTTAAGAGCAGTATTAGATCAGCTGTTAGGTCTCATTATTTTACAGTTGAAAAGGCTAAATGTAACCCTAAGTTATATGCTAACACTCGCACTTCTCGCCTGTGGAACACTCTTCCACCTTCTTGCTTTCCAGTCAACTTTGATCTTCAAAAATCTAAATTCAATGTCAATTTAGTAATGTTTAGATTTAGTAATATTTGGTCTTTGATTATTAAAAAATTGTCGTTTTTCATGGAATATAAAACACCATTTATTTAGATTAAATATTGCAGTATTTTGGAGTTAGGCTAGCAGCAAGTACTGGTAATCTACGGCGTCTGGGTTGTTGCAGACTTTAAACCTTTTCGCCTGACACGCATGCATTGAAAACCCTATTAGCAGCAGCAACCTCTTTTCATCTTTGGGACATGCGCAATAAAAAAAATAAAAAAATTGTACCCTGCGTAGCGCGAATCCTAAGAAGATAGCCCTCTTTCACACTTTCACGAGAGGATGCTAAAATTAGCGCTCAGGAACAGACACACATAGCTTAGACAAAATACCACATTTACTCTTTAACTCACCAAAAGAGTAAGTTCAACAATTTCTTTCTTCTATTTTTCTTAAATAACTAAGAACATTCCTTGAGTATCTGCCTATATTTCTGAAATGAGGTATTATGTATTATGGACACTATTTACATTATTCAGACTATTGTTCTCATCTTTGTTGCCATATTTATCATAACGTTTCGACCGTTGTACGCCCCGGCCTTCTTCAGGTGGTTGGAATGTCGAACTGAACCCTTTATTTCGCTCGCTGGGGTAGATTGCTCTAGTTCTACCCGCCATGTCTAATGGATGTCAGTTATCAGTTATTTCCTGTTAATTCACCTCTCCAAGTTCTCCACTGCCTTAACCAGGTATTGAACAGTCTACCCGAGCGAGCAAAATAAAGGGTTCAGTTCGACGTTCAGGTGAAAAAAAATAAGCCTACAACGGCCGAAGCTTTTACATGATAAATATGGCAACAAAGACGAGGACAATAGTCCGAATAATGTAAATAGTGACCATTCCTTGAATTTACACTTTCTTTCAGAAACTATACTTGAATATTATCTACACAAAAACTTCTCGATAGATTAAACATTTCTATCTCATTTTATTTCACTCTTTTGCTTGTCGATTTTCTCAACCCATTCAACACTTTATTTATTTTTGTTCGTCAACAAACGCCTCAACTTCAAACGACGTCCCCCGAAACCGAACAGAACAGGGTAAACCTAAGTCTGCCATTCTAAATTTGCTTTTAAGACCCGCTAGATATGTGCAAGCGAATTTATGAGGAAAAACAATTGGTGGTTATTTACATACGGACCAATATCCTCATCTTTACTGCTCTTATATCAACGTTCCAACCGTTGTGCTCTCCGACCTTATTCAAGTGTCTGTCAGAATTTTCGTGTATAAATAAATAGCCATAACTCCTCATTCCAGAAATTCAAACAGAAAAAAGGCGATCTTAAATCTTATTAAATACGACCAATACTCCCAAAAGAATATTTACGCTTACTTTGAATTGAATGTACAAGATTTTAGGGTTGCGTGGCAATTAGAGTCAAAATGATCACCTTCGCTTATAACAAATGGTTGACTCTTATGAGAAACTTTCGCAGAAAGTTCAAACCATAGGATTCAGATTGAGTTATTAAGAAATAATACTTATGTGAATTGGTCGGTTTAGTTATCTTAAAATATATGGTAATGGTAATATTAGCTGTTTCTTTCTATGGAAACATTCGCCATTCTTGGCCGAGTTCTACCTTCTATATTGAAATTTCTATAATCTTTTTATTAAAACAGTTTTTCGGTAAAATAGATTTCCCAAGCCGACTAACTGTTGTTGTATTTTCTAGTACTGGCAGTGGTTTCCTTCCAAATCTTTTGTTTGAAGTCGCGTGGAATGTCAACATCTTGATTATGTCGATGATTTCTCTTCGAGTTAAATGTGCCATCCATTTTTATTTATATCCGTTTTTGAGTCCTCAAGTGAAGTGGTTTTCGTTATCCGGTACAGTTCTTTGTTTTTGATTGTGTAGCGCCATTCCACGAGTTTTGGAGAAACAAGGTCATTGATAAGACCTACACGCTTCATTCTCTTGAAACCATTTTTAACCATTGATCTTAGAAAGTGGTTGTATATAGGATTATTAAAAAAAGAATGAACAGATTTCATTACGCAATATTTTTAATAAAGAAAAGCAATAGAAAACTCCAGCCAAGTCACAAGTAATCTACTAGTATTAGTTTATATATTTCTGAACATGTTTGGCACCTTGCATGGCATCCATATGAAAGTTTAGATCTGACGAGGCTTTTTAAGAACATGACTTCATTTATTTAACGTTATTTTTTTTTACTTTTGTAGTAAATTGCGATGTTGTTCAAGACTACCCGTAACTCAGCCTATTCCATTTTCAATATCTTTATCTCCCAGACTAAATTTGTTATAACTCGACCATACACAGAGGTATTTATAGTGTTATAAGTACAATTTAAGATGATTGTTCAACTATCAATCAGATCGACTCTAAGACGAAAACTAAGTTTTACTTATACTATGTTTCTGTTAGTGTGCGTTATTGATTAATGTTCATCGTCAGAGAAAATAAAATCGGCGAACCAAGTTCAAATTCCAGCCTCGTCTGTTGCTATGGGTTATTTAAAAGAGAAATCTCTAAACTTCGATAGAGGCCAATCTAAGAGAAGGAAAACTCTGAATTCAAGCCCCTTTATGGAGTGACCACCGTACGAGTATCAGTCTTTTGTTAGTCATAGATATGTTTTGAATCGTGAGAAGTGCCCCCGGTTCTAACCTCAAGGGCGATGGCAGGCTGTGCTTATCTAAACGTTGAACTAGGGATTGTGGTTAATGATGTAATAGCAGTTAGAATATAGACAGCATGATATAACGGTGCAGATGCAAGTGGACGGATTGGTGTGGAGAAATTAACAGCACTAAAGAATTCCTTTTATTATGGGACGAGAGAAAAAACATCCTTGTAAGAGTCAAGATACATGTTTCTGAGCGATAAGAGTTGAGAAGAAGAAGAAGAAGAAGAAGAAGAAGAAGAAGAAGAAGAAGAAGAAGACGGAAGTGGAATTAAGAAAAAATAAATAAATAGAAAAATAAAAAGGAAGACATAAAAAGAAGAAAAAGTAGAAGAAACAAGAGGAAAAAAATTAAGTAATCGGAAAATAAAAACTTGAAGGACGTAAAGAAGAAGAAGAAGAAGAAGAAGAAGAAAAAGATGAAGAAGCAGCAGAAGCTAAATAAAAAGGAGGAGGACGTAAAGAAGAATAAGGAAAAGGAAAAGAAGAAGAAAGAAGTGAAAATAGTAAAATAAAAAGATGGGGACGTAAACGAAAAAGAAGAAAAGAAAAGGAGCAATAAAATAAAAAAATGAAGTGATAAAGAAGAAGAAGGAGAAGAAGAAGAAAGAAAGAAAGAAAGAAAGAAAGAAAGAAAGAAAGAAAGAAAGAAAGAAAGAAAATAAAAAAGGGAGGAGGTCAAGAAAGTTAGGAAGAGGAGAAAAAGAAAGAAAAAGTGAAGAATGGGAGAAGGAAAAGCAAAAAATCAGAAGAAACAGCAAAAATAAAGATGGAGGAAGTAAAGAAGAAGAACGAGGTGGAAGAGGAGGAGGAGAGTAAAAAAGGTAGAAAAAGAGTGAAATTAGGAGGAAGATATAGAGAAAGAGGAGGCAGAGAAGGAAAAGAGAAAATGCAGAAGGCAAAGAAGTAAGAGTAGGAGAATTAGAAGATGGAGGAGGAGAATAAGCAGGAGGGAGATAACGAAAAGTTAGGAAGGTACAAAAGAAGGCGAATTATGAGTAGTAGTGGTAGTTGTAATAGTGGAAAAGAAGGAGCAAAATGAAAAGATGAAAGGCAGAGGAGGATAATAATGAGGAGGATGTGGTAGACAAGAAGAAGTCTGAAGTAGTAGAAGGAAGAGTAGGAAGAGGAGAAGAAAGATGAGGTAAAGAGAAGAATAAGGAGTTAAAGAAGAAGCGGGAGGAGAAAAGAAGCAGCTAGGGGAAAAGAAGATAGATTAAGAAGAGGGAGGGAGAAACGAAGAAGTAGGAAGAGGAGAAGAAAGATGAGGTAAAGAGAAGAATAAGGAGTTAAAGAAGAAGCGGGAGGAGAAAAGAAGCAGCTAGGGGAAAAGAAGATAGATTAAGACGAGGGAGGGAGAAACGAAGAAGTAGGAAGAGGAGAAGAAAGATGAGGTAAAGAGAAGAATAAGGAGTTAAAGAAGAAGCAGGGGAGGAGAAAAGAAGCAGCTAGGGGAAAAGAAGATAGATTAAGTAGGGGGAGGGAGAAACGAAGAAGTAGGGAGAGGAGAAGAAAGATGAGGTAAAGAGAAGAATAAGGAGTTAAAAAGAAGAAGCGGGAGGAGAAAAAAGAAGCAGCTAGGGAAAAGAAGATAGATTAAGAAGAGGAGGGAGAAACGAAGAAGTAGGAAGAGGAGAAGAAAGATGAGATAAGGAGAAGAATAAGGAGTTAAAGAAGAAGCGGGAGGAGAAAAGAAGCAGCTAGGGGAAAAGAAGATAGATTAAGACGAGGGAGGGAGAAACGAAGAAGTAGGAAGAGGAGAAGAAAGATGAGGTAAAGAGAAGAATAAGGAGTTAAAGAAGAAGCGGGAGGAGAAAAGAAGCAGCTAGGGGAAAAGAAGATAGATTAAGAAGAGGGAGGGAGAAACGAAGAAGTAGGAAGAGGAGAAGAAAGATGAGGTAAAGAGAAGAATAAGGAGTTAAAGAAGAAGCGGGAGGAGAAAAAAGAAGCAGCTAGGGGGAAAAGAAGATAGATTAAGACGAGGGAGGGAGAAACGAAGAAGTAGGAAGAGGAGAAGAAAGATGAGGTAAAGAGAAGAATAAGGAGTTAAAGAAGAAGCGGGAGGAGAAAAAGAAGCAGCTAGGGGAAAAGAAGATAGATTAAGAAGAGGGAGGGAGAAACGAAGAAGTAGGGAAGAGGAGAAGAAAGATGAGGTAAAGAGAAGAATAAGGAGTTAAAGAAGAAGCGGGAGGAAAAGAAGCAGCTAGGGGAAAAGAAGATAGATTAAGAAGAGGGAGGGAGAAACGAAGAAGTAGGAAGAGGAGAAGAAAGATGAGGTAAAAAGAGAAGAATAAGGAGTTAAAGAAGAAGCGGGAGGAGAAAAGAAGCAGCTAGGGGAAAAGAAGATAGATTAAGAAGAGGGAGGGAGAAACGAAGAAGTAGGAAGAGGAGAAGAAAGATGAGGTAAAAGAGAAGAATAAGGAGTTAAAGAAGAAGCGGGAGGAGAAAAGAAGCAGCTAGGGGAAAAGAAGATAGATTAAGAAGAGGGAGGGAGAAACGAAGAAGTAGGAAGAGGAGAAGAAGAAAGAGAAGGTGAAGGACGAAGAAGAGAAGAATATTGAGAAGTCAGCAAAGAAAAGGGGATCACAATCAGTATGAAAAAAAAAAAAGAAAAAGAATGTTTCTTTTTGAATACGTATGCATATCTTGTGTGCCATTAATGTCGATCGTAAAATCTCATATTAACTACAGGTTTATAAACAATTTGGTACTGCAACTTACTAACCGTAGCTAAGATGTGGATAAGTCGTAATTGATTTAGTGAGACAAGCTTGCTAAACCATTACGACGTAGAAGTGCCCGGAGATTTTTTATGTGTAGCTTAGATGTGGCACAAGGCCGGAAGTGTTGAGCACCCGGTAAGGATCGAATTAACTATTCAGTCGTAATTGATCTCGCAAGACAAGCTTGCTAACCATTGAACCACGTCGAGGTTCCCACTGATTTTCTAAGCTTAGCTTAGATGTGGCACAAGGCCGGAAGTGTTGAGCACCCGGTAAGGATTGAATTAACTATTCAGTCGTAATTGATCTCGCGAGACAAGCTTGCTAACCATTGAACCACGTCGAGGTTCACACTGATTTTCTAAGCGTAGCTTAGATGTGGCACAAGGCCGAGTGTGTTGAGCCCCCAGTGAGGATCGCACTCACTGTTCAGTCGATACTCACTAGGGACATATTTATCGAGACAAGCTTGCTAACCATTACACCAGGTCGAAGTGTCCAGTGATTTACGAAGCTTAGCTTAGATGTGGCGGAAGGCTGAAAGTATGAGGCACCCAGTGAGAATCGTACTCACTATTCATTCGGGAGACGAACTTGGTAACCATTAAGCCACGTCGAAATACAAAGTGATTTTCTAAGCCTAGCTTAGATGTGACACGAGGCCGATAGTATGGGACACTCAGTGAGGATCCAACTCACTATAATTGATCTCGCGAGACAAGCTTGCTAACCATTACACTGCGTCGAGGTACCCATTTAGATTTGTTAAATAATGAGTTATTAAGCCTAACTTAGATGTGACACAAGGCCGAAAGTTTGGAGCACCCAATGAGGACCGAATTCACTATTCAGTCTTAATTAATCTAGCGAGACAAGCTTGCTAACCATTAAACCACGTTGAAGTTCCCACTGATTTTCTAAGCGTAGCTTAGATGTGGCACAAGGCCGAAAGTTTTCAGCTCTCAGTGATTCGAGGAGTTCGATACTCACTGGGGACATATTTAGCGTGACAAGCTTGTTAACCATTACACCAGGCTGAAGTGTCCAGTGATTTAGGAAGCGCGGCTTAGATGTGGAAGAAGGCTGAAAGTATGAGGCACCCAGTGAGAATCGTACTCACTGTTCAGTCGCAATTTATCTCGCGAGACAAACTTGTTAACCATTAAGTCACATCGAAATGCTTGCTCACCATTACGCTTTGTCGAGGTAACCATTTAGTTTTGGTATATAATGAGTTATTAAGCCTAACTTAGATTTGGCACAAGGCTGAAAGTTTGGAGCATCCAATGAGGACCGAATTCATTCGTAATTAATCTAGCGAGACAAGTTTGCTAAATATTACACCACAATGAATCCTCATTGACCGACTTGACTGTCAGGTGGGGATTTAATTCCTCCGGTCACAGTTCATTTCACTTGCGTTCTTGCATGTTCTTCGGCATGTAGTCCCCCTCTTTCTGTTTCATTGGTGGTCTTCCCAGTCCTCTTTTTCCGCTTTCCACGCAGCATATTGCAGGGGGTCTCCCTATTGTTGGTGAACTCTGTGACCTCTGTGACGTATCCAGCCCGCCAGTGTTTTTTTTCCCACTGTCCTCCAGCGATGACATCCTTCATTCTGGTTCTTGATGTCTGGTGTCGTCGTTTCTGACGCGGTCTCTTAATGAAATTTCTAACACTATTGTTACTTCGAGTTAAACATTTTAATAAGCGAAGTTATAGGATTAAAATCCTACATCATTCGTGAGGAGCGCAAAAATTTCAACTTGACATTAGAACCTATGTCACGCCATTTCATATTTCAGACGCAATACAAATGAAGAAAATATATATTGATATCAATGCAAGATTTCAGCGCAAAATGCTTCATTACAGTCCAACGCAAAACACATTATTTACGAAGCATTGTTTGGAATTTGCACACATTTTAAATTATTTCTTTTTTAATTTTGATATATTTTTAGTCTTTTATTTTTTAAATAAATGTTTACTTTTTAATTTATTTTCTGATGTTTTATCCTGTAAAAAAGACATCTATATATACTTGATAACAAGGTACCTCGCATATTAAATAGAACATTACTCCAAAAGAAACGTTAATGATAAGGGTAGTCGCCCCCCCACCTACAAGAAAAAAAAAAAGAAAAAATAAATGCGGCGAAATTGTCTTACAGCAAAAATCTTATACGGCTAAGTTTCCTACGGTGAAAATTTTTGAGGCGAGTTTTCTTGCGACAAAAATGTTTGCGGCGAATGTTCTGGATACGCTGTTGTCATATTTGGATGGGAGCTGCCCAGTCCTGATAGATCTCAAAAGCGTCTCCGAGTCCTTATGGGTGATGAATTATTTCCCACACACCAATTTCTCTCTGACAGGCGGGATGGGCGAGACTCTTACTGCTCTGTCGCTACTCCTATGGAAAGTGCTCGGACGAACTACATACCTTCTTTCCGCCAGGTTTAACCTTCACAGCTAGGGTCCATCATGCTGCTTACATTATAGCAAACCAGATACATTCCCTCTATATTCCATTGATGAGAAACAAGTTTCCGCGAAAAACATCTTCTTCCCGCGAACCATTGCCCTATGGAACAGACTCCCAAGATGATATTTCCCCGATCAATACAATCTTAAACTGTTCATGTCTAGAGTTAATCTTCCTCTCGTATCCATATAAACGTAGCCCTCTACCTCGGGTGGACGCCGGATCTTGTACAGGGTGAAACTTACTGTTAAAGCTTAAAAATACTATAGAATAGTTAGGACTCAAATACATTATCTGATAACTTACTGGATTGAAATTTTACCTCCTGAATTTGGTGACATGCTAATTGTATTTATTTAGAATTTTATTCAATAAAGTGTTACCCATTTAATGAGATAGATAAACTTGGCGCTTCTCAATAAGTAGATGTTGTAGCATAACTACAGACGATAATGGGTATGTCTCTATTCACATAAATATAGTAGTAAATGCTGTATGTTGGGCTGCGGTTGGAGATTCGTCTCCAGTTGTGCTAGTCAAACTCTCTACCTTCGAGCAGAGAGGAACCCAGACGAGGCTATGCCGAAGGGTAGAGTCTTGTCTCCGGAAACAGCTACCCGACACAGTTTTATATGGGCGCGGATACCCCACATTAAATTCAGCCTTGTGCCACATCTGACCGTGTGGGGCGGTTGGTAGATATCCTGCAATTGGTGATTCATTGTGGAATTCACTTGACCCACTTCTAGCAGTTGACTACTACTTCGGCGCGCCGCTGGCGTATCTTATATGTGTTGTTCTTTTCCTAAGTATTATCGTTCATTACCAACCTTCGTTTGATTATTCCATTCAGTAACCTTCCCCGGGTTACAACATAAAATAAACATTTTTTTTAGATACAGATAGGTAAAGTAGAATACCAAAATACCAGATTTCTAAAAGATCTAAAGTATTTTTGGTCAATGAATCATTTAAAAATGCTACTAATTTGAAAGTAGTCTGGAAGATATTTTGAATTAGTTCGAATGAGATTCCAAATGAGTTGATAATTAAAGGTGAGACATCACCCAGTAGGAGGCCCAAGAGACACTCAAAGTAGAAGATTACTGAATGAGGTTGTTGCATGAATGTAAAGGGAGAAGGTAAGAAGTACAATTATATGTAGGAAAGATAACGGCTAACTCTTAGACTCGATCCCTTACCCACTAAATGTCTCTCGCGTATCCCTCAGGATTATGCGCCCGCCAGTTTGAAAAACTTTGACTTGAACAATGAAAACTACAATTGAGGCGCGTTCTCTCCAAAAAAATCGATGAAGTTTTGTTAATGAAAGCTCAAAGTTCATTATGAGGTTATCAGATGTCACTTACTCCTTTGTGTATGCAATTTATGGGCAGTATAGAATAGATAACATACAATTAGTATTTGTTTATTTAATACATTGTAACTCATTTAATGAGATTGATGAGCCTCGCTCTTCAACAAGTAAATCAATTCTGGGAACAGTTTCAGAGTGAGACACACGCTAATATTATTTTCCGATAACTGTCTTGTACGAAATTTGGCTTGACTTTGCACGTTGCTATAAGACATTGTTCACAAAGGTACGTGGATAGGAACAGCAAAAGACTTTCCATATTTTGTTCAGACAAAGATCGGTTGGATTTCGCCATGGACCACGTAAACTTTGGCAGGGAGAAATATATCTAATAGATCTTTGGCTATTGATTTATTTAAAAAAAATTATTAATCCATCTTGCAAATTATCTGGAAGGGATTTAGAATTAATTCGAAAGGACTCAAAGAACATAGGAAACAAAATCTCCCCACCCCCAACAAAAAAAGGCTCGCTCGTTACTAAACATAAATAAGGGATTAAAGATAAAAAGATGTAAGAAACTTGATCGTGTAAACACTGAATTTCTCTGGCGTACCCCAAGAGGTACGTGTATCCCGGATTAAGAAAACAACAAATTTGATGAAATATTCACTATTAAATATTAATATACACGTGTCCCTCTGTTGCGTCACAACATTTCGGTCGTTATACTCTTCGGCCATCTTAAGTGAATCGAACTAACTGGCAGCTATGAGTTCAATCTCTGGTTTGTGTAGTGCAAAAAGAAAGTAGTATACGCCCTGGTTCAGACGAGGAGACAAAAGCAAGTGGATGGGAACAGAAGACATTTTAGATATAGATGGGCAAGATGGTACCCCAAAACTTTGGTAAGGGAAAGATTCCAAAGAAAAAAAGACCATTGCGTTATTAAAACATTCTACAAATCGTCTTGCAAATCCTCTGGAAAGAGATCTGGAATTTATTTGAAAGTGATTCCAACTGATTTAATAATCAAAGTAAGAACACAAGAAACAAATTTTCTCTTTCTATCGGGAAGAAAGATTCGTATCATTCTAAACGTAAACAGGAGAGAAAGTCTCATAGTCCAAGAGACTTGATCATGTATCCAGTGAATTTCTCTCGCGTAAGCCAAGGGTATGCGTACCCCGGTTTGAAAAATCCTGGCCTAAGTGGTAAGCACTGGTTAAAGTAGCCTATTGCCATCATAGAAGCTGGAGGATCTACCAATATTCCTTATCGGTAGGTACATTGTTAAAAACATAAAATACGTAGATGTCATTGTGTTGATGGAAGACACAATAAGAAAACAATAGAACCTACTAGATTAGATAGTAAAGGAAAGCGAGAAAAATAAATTAATCACCACTTTTAAGAAGACAGAATTGTTAGCAAGACAACAAAGTCAAGATAAGAGCTACGGAGTAGTTTAACAGATGATGTAAAATGTGACACCGAAATCCGAAGGTGCATTGGAATAGCAAAATATGTCTTTCAACAGCTAAGCAAAGTATAAAGAAGAAGGAAATCTTCGTTACGAACAAAGAAAAAAGTGCCGAACTGCTATGTACTATGGCATTGAATAACGGATATTAAGAATAGCACGGGCGGAACATGTGAGAAAGGAAATTTGAAACAAAGAGGTAATTTATGCTAAGAATCAGAGAGAGAGAGAGAGAGAGAGAGAGAGAGAGAGAGAGAGAGAGATAGACTGAGTGATATAGAGTGAGGAAAAAGAAAGAGAAAAATGACACAGAAGACATAATTAAATGACAGAAAGAAATAATGATTGACCTAACTAACAAGCTTGTATAAATCGGTAACAGAATAAGGAGTGCGAGAAAACACTGCTAAAAGGTATAAAGGATAGGATGTTGTAGAGAGCCATGATCACATATGACCTTAATAGACACTGCACATAGAAGACTGTCAAAAGAACGCTTGCTATTCAAAAATATGGGAACAGCAATAAACTAATAAAATCCATCAGTTGAGCTTGGTGTAACATAATAGGTCCTGGTCGACTGCTTAGTACACCCACGCAGTTAAGTAGACTGCTAATTATTTTATCTGGGTCGGTACTGCTGGTAGTTTTATGACTATCAACTTCATTGCCAGTCAAGTCGAAATGTGAAAGTTTCAAAGTAATTACCCGCTGTCCATAAGGAGGAAAACTAAAATAAAATATTTGAATAAATCGATAAAATTTTCGTGATCAAGTGACACACGGCCGGAAGATAGGAAATTCCGATAATCTGGATTCTAGATAGAGAATGATGGTTAAAGTAAAAAGAGTAGTCTAATAAAACGAAGACGTAAGGAGATAGAGTTCCCGAATTCCGTAGGGACGATCTGGTTCGTTAGTTTGTTAGTAGCAGTGAAGATGTCCCCAGTGTCACTTATCTATCTCGAAACGGAACAGAATGAAGAACCCAGTGCATCGAAAACACAAGATGTACTGTTTTCTAACCTTGGTGATATGTCACATTCCGTTCCCTGGTGAACTTACACCGATACTTTTCCTTTTTTTCTAATCATTTCACCTTATGCAAGGCAATAAAGCCACTAAGACGCACGAGTTACTTATTGTGAGAGAATAAAAAAAGAAAAAAAAACATTTTTAAAGAGAGAGAACTATACAAGAATAGGAATTAAGAAGACAGAAGATAACGATTGACATTGCATTTAAAGTTGACGGGGAAGCAAGAAGCAGGAAGAGTGTTCTACAAGCGAGAAGTGCAATAGAAGAAACTGTTAGCATAGAACGTACGGTTACATCTAGCCATATCAATTGTAAGATGACGAGACCTATTCACCAATCGAATAGTAATAAGATGCAAGGGGTTACTGAGTATGAAAGAAATATTAGGAAAAGAAAACATTATTAAAGAGAGACGTCAATAAAAGAACAGTGATTTAGAAGGCAGGAGATAAAGATTGACATCGCATTTAAATTTTTAAAGATCAAAATTTGCCTGGAAGGCAAAAGGCCAGACGAGAATTTCACAAGTGTGAATTGCTTTCCGAGTCGGTTTGCAGGAATCGAAACTTTGTGTAGTGTCAAATTGTCTAGCTGCTGAAACATCGCCCGAGGGACCTGGTTGTATGTTCACAATGGAACAAAACCGTAAAAATATTTGCTGGAACCGGAAGTTTTGTTCGGATAATCCGGAGAATCAATGTCCGGATAATCCGGAGAAACAGTGTTCGGATAATCTGGAGAATCAATGTTCGGATAATCCAGAGAATCAATGTTCGGATAATCCGGAGAATCATTGTTCGGGTAATTCGGAGAATCAATGTTCGGGTAATCCGGAGAATCAATTTTCGGATAAACCGGAGAATCAGTGTTCGGATAATCCGGAGAATCAATGTTCGGATAATCCTGAGAATCAGTGTTCGGATAATCCTGAGAATCAATGGGCGGATAATCCGGAAAATCGGTGTTCCGAAAATCCGGATAATCAGTGTTCGGATAATCCGGAAATCAATGTTCGGGTAATTCGGTGAATCAATGTTCAGAAAATCTGGAGAATCAGTATCGGGTAATCTGGAGAATCAATGCTTGGATAATCCGGAGAATCAATGTTCGGATAAATCGGAGAATCTGTGTTCGGATAATCTGGAGAATCAATGTTCGGGTAATCCGGAGAATCAGTGCTCGGGTAATTCGGAGAATCAATGTTCGGATAATCCGGAGAATCAGTGTTCGAGTAATCCGGAGAATCAATGTTCAGAAAATCCGGATAATCAGTGTTCGGATAATCCGGATAATCAATGTTCGGGTAATCCGTAGAATAAATGTTCAGATAATCCAGAGAATCAGTGTTCGGGTAATCCGGAGAATCAATGTTCGGATAATCCGGATAATCAATGTTCGGATAGTCCGGAGAATCAATGTTCGGATAATCCCGAGAATCCATGTTCAGATAATCTGGAGAATTAGTGTTCGGATAATCCGGAGAATCAGTGTTCGGATAACCGGCATTCCAATGTATACCTTTTGTTCAATTTTGTTGGGTTTTATTTAAAATATTGGGTCGCAAAAAAGTTTCGTTTTCTTATTGTCACTATAC
This sequence comes from Acanthosepion pharaonis, assembly GCA_903632075.3. Taxonomy (NCBI): domain Eukaryota; kingdom Metazoa; phylum Mollusca; class Cephalopoda; order Sepiida; family Sepiidae; genus Acanthosepion; species Acanthosepion pharaonis. The sequence continues at coordinate 437,844 of CAHIKZ030001317.1, forward strand.
GACAACAAAAGAGTTTACTTTTAACTTTATTCAAAAAGATCACCTTTTAATTGAACTGTTCACAGGTGTTTCTTTGGATGAATACAACATTGAAAGTATAAGAAAAAAAAAAGACAGATTTTCATCATATGGTTTTATTTCAACAAAACTTAAAATGGAACGGAAACACTAAAAATAAAAGTATTGTGCATTTTTCTAAGATTTAGGCTATTTAAAGCTAGTTGTACCTTAAAGTAAACATGACAAAAGCAATTTAGCTGTAGTAGAATGCCTCACTGTATATAAAAAGCAAGCTGGGAATACAGCTGAATATAAAACCAGAAATTACAATGGTGAAAATATTTTAGATGATTACAGTAATAAAATAGAACTTCGCCCTTATTTGTTTACGGTAAATTCTTTTATACTACTGATGGTACTACCACTGCTACTACTAATATTGTTACTACTACTACTACTAGAAATAATAGTGTAAATAATAATAATCCTATTATAACTGTGCTTGTCTTTCCGTTTGATAGTTAGCATGAATGTTAAATCCTGTCAAATAGCTCATAAATAATGGACTATTTCATGTTGTAATCACGTGGAAAGAAGTGAAAAACACTACTTGGTTTCACTGAGAAAAACACCTCTATATGGGTTATTTAATATAAAAAAAAAATATTTTGAACACAATTTTATGGCTTCAACTAAATATATTTTGAAACAATTGTATGCCTTCTGCTACAGATGAAATGTATTGTTGGTCATTTTACTATAAATATGTATTGTTGGTTGGTTGATTTTGTTTAGCGGCATATCAACACCTCTATGGGTTATTTAATGCCGAAATCTAAATATTTTGAACACAATTTTATAGCTTCAACTAAATATATTTTGAACGCAATTGTATGCCTTCTGCTACAGATGAAATGTATTGTTGGTCATTTTACTATAAATATGTATTGTTGGTTGGTTGATTTTGTTTAGCGGCATATCAACACCTCTATGGGTTATTTAATGCCGAAATCTAAATATTTTGAACACAATTTTATAGCTTCAACTAAATATATTTTGAACGCAATTGTATGCCTTCTGCTACAGATGAAATGTATTGTTGGTCATTTTACTATAAATATGTATTGTTGGTTGGTTGATTTTTTTAGCGGCATATCAACACCTCTATGGGTTATTTAATTTTGAAATCTAAATATTTTGAACACAATTTTATGGTTTCAACTAAATATATTTTGAACGCAATTGTATTTGCCTTCAACTACAGATAAAATGTATTGTTATAATTTTTTACTATAAATATGTATTGTTGGTTGGTTGATTTCATTTAGCGGCATATCATTTTATCTATGGGTTATTTAATGCCGAAATCTAAATATTTTGAACACATTTTTATGGCTTCAACTAAATATATTTTGAACGCAATTGTATGCCTTCAACTACAGATAAAAAATATTGTTGGTCATTTTACTATAAATATGTATTGTTGGTTGGTTTATTTTTTTTTAGCGGCATATCAACACCTCTATGGGTTATTTAATGCCGAAATCTAAATATTTTGAACACAATTCATTTTTTGAATATCAAAATATTAAAATGCAATTCTATTTTTTTAATATAAATATTTTTTGGTAATTTTTGTTTAAATTTATGCGGCAAAATGTATTGATTTTCATTTTACTATAAATTATTTATTGTTGGTTGGAAATTATTTGCCGAAATTAAAACAATTACATTTATCAAAAATGAAAATATATTTTGAGGTTATGGTAATTTTTTTACAGAAAATGTAATTTTTTTGGTTATGTATTGTTTTTTATTTAAATTTTAGCGGCATATCAAAAATAATGGGTTATTTAATTTGAAATCTAAATATTTTGAAAATTTAAAACTAAAAAATTTTGAACGCAATTGTATGCCTTCAATATTTTAAAATGTATTATTGGTCATTTTATTATAAATATAATTTGTTTGGTTGATTTTAAATTTTTTTGGGTGAATTTAATATCAATTAAACAAATTTTAAACACAATTTTATGGGTTATTTTTTGAAAATAATAATCGATTTAAAAATTTTTTGATTTTTATAAATTATTTTGTTGGTTCAACTAAATATATTAATATTCAAAAAAATTTATTATTTTAAATTTTTTTAAAAATTTTATCAAAATGCAAATATATTTTAATGCCAAAATATAAATATGATTTTGTTAATTTGGGTTGATTTTTTGAACAAGTATTGAATATTTTTATTCTATTTAAAATTATTTAATCAACAAAAATTTAATTGGTTTTTTTTTTGAAAATTAAATATTAAATTCAATTTAAATTTTTCATTTAAATATATTTTGAACGCAATTCAATAAAAAACTACAGATAAAATGTATATTGTTGGTCATTTTATTATAAATATGTATTGTTGGTTGGTTGATTTTGTTTAGCGGCATATCAACACCTCTATAATTTTATTTAAAATGAAACAATTTTATGAAATTTAAAAATATTTTGAACAAATTGTATAATAATTTTATAAAATTTACTAAATATTTTTTGGTTTATAAATCATATCAATTATCTATAAATCCAACATTTTAGTTATATATTTTAAATGAATGGTATTCTAAAATATTTTGAATTTTTATGTCTTAAATTTTGGTTTTTGTTTTTTTTTTTAATTATATATATGTTTTTTGTTCATTTTGTTTTTTAATCAAAATCTATGGGTTTTAATGCCGAAATCTAAATATTTTGAACACAATTTTTGGCTTGAAAAAAATATTTTTGAACGCAATTAAATTTTCCTTAAAATTTTGTTAATATAAATAAATGTATTTTGGTTGATTTCATTTAGCGGCATATCAACAACATCTATGGGTTATAATATTAAATATTTTGAAACACAATTTTTTTGTTAAATATATTTTTTGTTTATATGCTTATCAACACAATAAATGTATTGTTATTTTTAAAATGCCGAAATTTTCATTTAAATATTTTGAACACAATTTAATAGCCGAAACTAAATATTTTAAACACAATTTATGGCATTTGAATAAATATATTTTCAAATAATTGATAATTTCTATAAATAAAATTATTGTTTCATTTTACTATAAATATGTATTGTTGGTTTGTTTTTTTTTGTGGCATATCAACACCTCTATGGGTTATTTAATGGAAAAATTAAATATTTTTGAACACAATTTTTTATATTTATAACTAAATATATTTTGATAAAATTGTATGCCTTCAACTACAGATAAAAATGTATTATTGGTCATTTTACTATAAATATTATTTTTGGTTGGTTGATTTATTTTTGCATATCAACACCTCTATGGGTTATTTAATTGAAATCTAAATATTTTTTGCAATTTTATTTTTAAAAATATTTTTTTTGCAATTTTATGCCTTCAATACTATAAATATATTTTGGTCATTTTAATTATAAATATGTATTCAAGTTGGTTGATTGAATTTAAGCATATCATGAATTGGGTTATTATAATAAAAATTTAAATATTTTGAACATATTTTATTTGTTTAAATATTTTTATTAAACACAGGAAAAAATGTATTACCATTTTACTATTTTTTTTGGTTGATTTTCATTTAGCGGCATATCAAAATCTTTTTTAATACCGAATTAAATTTTTTGAACAATTTTTATGGCTTCAACTAAATATATTTTGAACGCAATTGTATGCCTTCAACTACAGATAAAAATGTATTGTTGGTCATTTTACTATAAATATGTATTGTTGTTGGTTGGTTGATTTTTTTTAGCGGCATATCAACACCTCTATGGGTTATTTAATGCCGAAATCTAAATATTTTGAACACAATTTTATTTTCAACTAAATATATTTTTGAACGCAATTGTATGCCTTCAACTACAGATAAAATATGTATTGTTTTATTTTAAATTTTTACTATAAATAAATATTGTTGGTTGGTTGATTTTTTTAGCGGCATATCAAACCTCTATGGGTTATTTAATGCCGAAAAAAATATTTTTTTAACAATTTTTATATTTTGAAACTAAATATATTTTTTTTTGAAATAAATTATTAAAAATTTACAATACAGATGAAATGTATTGTTGGTCATTTTACTATAAATATGTATTTTTGTTTTTTTGATTTTTTTTAAGCGGCATATCAACACCTCTATGGGTTATTTAATATTTTATGGAAATCTAAATATTTTTTATTTTGAAAAATTAAAAAATATATTTTGAATTAAACATATTTTGAAATTTTCAAAAATTAATTGATATTTATTTACTATATTTATTAAAATGTATTTTTGGTTGATTTATTTATTTAAAATGTATTAACGTTTGTATTTTGGTTTTGGTTTTTTTTTTTTTAGCGGCATATCAACACCAAATGGGTTATTTAATGCCTTTTTTAAAAAATTTTAAATGAACACAATTTTTTGATTAAATTATATTTTATTGTTGATTTCATTTTTAAATATATTTTTTTAAAATCTAAATAGTAAACTTAAACTAAATATATATATTTTGCCTTTAACTACATAAAATGTATTGTTGGTCATTTTACTATAAATATGTATTGTTGGTTGGTTGATTTTTTAGCGGCATATCAACACCTCTATGGGTTATTATATACTTAAATGTAAATATTTTGAACAAAATTGTATACCTTCAAATAAATATATTTTGAACGCAATTATATGCCTTCAACTACAGATAAAATGTATTGTTGGTCATTTTTACTATAAATATGTATTGTTGGTTGGTTGATTTTGTTTAGCGGCATATCAACACCTCTATGGGTTATTTAATGCCGAAATCTAAATATTTTGAACACAATTTTATAGCTTCAACTAAATATATTTTGAACGCAATTGTATGCCTTCAACTAATGAAATGTATTGTTGGTCATTTTACTATCAATATGTATTGTTGGTTGGTTGATTTTGAGTTTTGCATATCAAAACCTATATGGGTTATTAATTGCCGAAATCTAAAATTTTAAAAATGTTTTATTTTCAACTAAAAATATTTTGAATAAAATTTTGCCTTCAAAAAATAAAGATAAAAATATTGCTGGTCATTAGATTTTTTTTATTTAAAAATATTTTTTAATTTTTTTTTATATAAAAATGTATTTTTAACTTTCATGGGTGATTTTTTTTTTTTTTTTTTTTTAACTATTTGCCCATAAAAAAAACCCTAACATGTGCTATTTTCGGTCAGGTGTGAACCTTTTAAAATAGCAATTAAAAGGTGGTTTGAGCCCTCAAAACGTCCCAATCAGAGGCCTTGCTGCTGGATGTAGTTTATCGTCATATCCAGGAATATAGTTTTGAAAAATGAAAAAAAAAAAAATTTTCAAATTGAAATTTAAAACGTTGTCAATTTCAAATCTTTTCATTTTATGATTTAATTTTAAAAATAACATATATTCATTCAGATTTATCATTGTTATTGCAATATTTTTTTTAAAGTTGTCAAGCTAAAATATTTAACGATGCGAAAGGGGGACTTCTACGGATATAAATTAATAGTAGAATGAATTGAACTTATTCATTCATTAACTTTTAGTAGAAAATAATTTACTACTAAAAGAAATATAATGCTATTTAATACTTTTAATTACAATCTTATTACTGAAATTAATGCTGCTAGACAAATTATGGTAGGAAAATTTTAATGAGCAATATCAGTTGTTACTTTTTTTCTTCAAAATTATCAAACTATAAGGTTTAAAATAAAATAAAAACTATTTTGAAAAGAAAATTAATGACTTGTAAAATTATAAATTTTTAAATTCCCAAGGCGAATGTCGAATTCTTTCAATTGAAATAAAGGAATGGTAAATGCTTAATTCAATTTGAGTTGTCCGACAAAACAAAAATAATTTGTTTAAAAACCTATTTAGAGGCCAATTTGACTTGGATGCTACAATTAAAAAATATGTCCAAGAAATTAAAAAAGATGGATAATTTATGGAAAAAATCAAAAATAACGATACTTTTTAAACAAATGCAGTTAAAATACTAATAAACAAGAAAAAACATCAGTAAATTGAAGAGTGAAAAATAAAAAAGCAGAAATGAATGGCATTTATCATGGCAACACAAACACAAAAAAAAATTTACAAAGTTGAATTTATTAATTTGTCAATAAACAATGGTACAGACCCAATATATAGTTTGTTGAGACTATTGACCGCCTTGTATCTGGCTGTCTAATCTTGACACGGAAGGAATGCAAAGATCTACATGAAAAAGAGAGTATAATAATTATTGAAAGACATCTCAGTATTACAGTGCCGCACATGCCGCAAAATCAACCTGAAAATGAAGTCACTATTTTTGGGGACTTTGCTATTTATACTGACAGAGATATAAAAGTTAATAGAACATACATTATAAATTAATATTAAATTTTTTAGAAAATAGTGTTCAATTTTAGAATCAACATTCATTCCTGAATTAATGTATTTAAACATTGTTTAAATTCGTCAAAATAGGAATCCTGAACATCTATTAATTTTTCCCATCGACTTACAAAATTATTTATGTTTTTACGTTAAAAAAAACCCCTTAATATTTGAATGCTAAGAAATCTTCGAATGCCGCATCTTTGCAACGGAATGTCTTTTGGCTTAAAACATTGTCAAAAAGCTTGAAAAAGTGCTATCGAGAGATGATAGGAATATGGTGGATGTAGCAAAGTCTCGTATCCCAAGTCGGTAAGTTTATGCAGTATCATATATATGGCAATATGTATACTAAATATTTTAAAAGAGGATTGGAAAATGAAACTTAAATGCCAGTTGCACATTGTTTAACCGAATATGCATTTTATATATTTTGTTATGGTAAATAACAACAGACATATTGAAGGCATATATAAAGGAAATTTTTCAATTTAACGAGTTTGAGTGACTGGAAACAGAACAAGTAAAGAATGAAATTAAAAAAAAAGTTTAGACAACAAGAAAGAGGGCATGGAGAATTTAACACTCAAAAATTAAGGCAAGAGAAATAAAAAGAAAACAGCAGTAACCTACTTAATGAAAGTTTGAGTGAATGGATAACAAAGGAATGTTTAAATTCAAAAGAAATTCTATATTTATTTAAAAATATGGTAAAATATGCTTTATGAATGAAAATATATATGTAAATATTTATATATAAATATCAATTACATCAATTTGAGTTTTAACTTAACATGAATTTTGCTTTTTGATCAAAAAAGCTTTATATTATTAAGAACAGATTATCGGCATGGGAAGAGAGACTGGTATTTCGAGTTCAAATCGAGTATAAAATTACCGTTTCGTCCAAACAAACTATTGGCAACCAATTACGCGAAGAAAAATCTGAAGAAACCCGATTGTGTGTATATAAAAGTTAATTTCTGTTTCTAAAAATATTCTATATAATCCACAGCAATACCGTCTACATTGTTAATATACAGAAAATATTAATTTAAAATAAACTAGACTATTCAAGAATAGAAATATTTTTGTCCTCAACGTTTTTGTTAAACAATTTGTAGAGAGATACAATATTAATGGTATTCAGTGTAAGAAATCTGAGATCATAGTACACAGCCAAAGAAAATAGAATAAATTTTGTCTAATTCTAATGTTGGCCCGTTGTCAGCGAAACAGATAACGTCAAACAAGTTTTGCTTATTGTCCGTTTTATTTTTTTCTGCAACATTTTGGCCTTAAAGCAAAGCAAAAAAAACACATTAACACTGCTTAGTGCAATGTTTCAAAAGTGCATTACTCTTAACGCCATATTTTCTTTTCTGTCTTTATGGATGACCTCATCGACATGAACGGAAAATATAAACAACATTTTGCTAACTCTATTCTAGGAGAATTCTAAATATTTTCCTCCTATCTATTGCCAATACGACATACAGTCAAAACATAATATTATCCTTTATCTTAAATTCTTAGGATCGGAATTGCTTCGGTTTTCAGATTTTTTCGTATTTTGTAATTAATATTTAATTTATTTATATATATATATATATATATATATATATATATATATATATATATATATATATATATAAAAAAAAAAGAGGTGCCGCAAAACGTTTTTGGTTGTAATGTGGATTTATTGATAAAAATATTATATTTTTTTTTTACATAATTTCAAACAGTTTTTCTGGTCTCACAACCAAGAAAAAGGTGAAATTTTTAACAAAAACATATTATTAAAATAATTAATTTTTCTTCCACATTGAACATGAAGAAAAAATTATTATTTTTAATAATATTTAAAATCTCCAAACCTGAAGACGGTTTGATGAGACCAGACCAGAAACACGTGTCGTGAAATTATGTAAAACAAAGTATAATATTTTTTTTCAATAAATCCACATTACAACCAAAAACGTTTGCGGCACCTCTCTTCTTTTTTTAATATACATACTTTTCTCTCGTTGGAACCACTACAACATATTTCCTTTATATATATATATATATATATATTTATATATATATATATATATATATATATATATATATATATATCATTTATATATATATATCATTTATAAAATGCGTTAACCTAAGAATGGAACCCAAGCATAAACACTATATCCCTTTACATTTTATAACACAGCTTATACATATACCCTAAAGATAGTTTTATATCAAATTTAATAAAATTTGTGTAGATATAGATATAGGTAATGACGCTAGTGATGTAATGCTCCCACGAATTTCAAGTGGCGGAAGTAAATTTTCCTGTAAAAATATTTTCTACTCTCTATATGTGTACAAAAAAATGCCCACTACTTACAAAAATATATATAAATACAGGACTTTGACATTTTGAATAATATCTTTACAGAGCATGAAACACCTGGTAAGTAATCCACGAACTAAGGTGTTGGTGTGGAGATCGTTAATAAAATACTGTCTATGTAGATGGGTTGGGATTCCTAACTCAGGGTTAAATGGGGTCACTTACAAAAGCTGCAAATCATCTAGAAACCTTACTGGTACTTTTTTGTAGCATCTCATGTCAGCACCTGAAAAATTTCCGGATTTTAGGGGTTTTCGGATTTTCAAATAAATCATACTTAAACTGAATCCGTTCTTTAATTGAAAACTGCTGCTATATATGGTCAGGAGCTGCCCACCGCCAGTCTTCACTTTCCACTTTCGATAGAGTCCAAAATAGTCTCCGCGTTCTTGTGGGTGACAAATTATTTCCCACCCTACAATCCCTTTTCTCACAACCGAAACGTCATAAGCCTCTCACTGCTCTATCGCTATTTCCATGGCCAGGGTTCAGATGAACTACATACCTTAGTTTCACCAGTTCAGACCTTCACAGCTAAGATCCGCTCTGCAACACCCATTATAGAGAACCACCCTTATCCCACTGTTGAAATGTAATTTCCACCCGAGGAGAAACGAAGTGGTTGCTTCCACGATCATTAAAATCTTAACCTGTTCAAGTCTGGGGTTAAGTTATCTTCCGTACATATCCGCATAATTTGTATCTCTTACTCTGTAATACTCTACCTCGAGTGGCCCTCGGGACTTGTACAGGGTGAACACCACTGTAAAAAGAAAAAAAGAAAAATAGATTTAAGAAGAGGAGCACTCAAAGTAAACAAAAATAAACACAAATGTCTTACGATGCTAAATGTTGTCTCCAACATTTTCACCTTTCTTAATCATGTTACCAGTCTAAAATAAAATAAAACTAATTATATGAGAGCTACGTCCTTTAGGGATTTCGGCATCTTCAAGACCAGAGAGTTAATCGGGACTTCCACAAAAAACATGGCGACTAGAACATAGAATTGGCGACGAAGAATTAGATCATCAGTGTAATTGATGTAAATGATTTCCACCTGGGTTCGACATGCAAAATAACTACAACTTTTCAGGATTCAGTTCTGTTTGGCCTCAACAGAGTAAACAAACTACACAGAACAGTGAAACTAGAGCTAGGGGAATGGTCATTAAGAAGTCAGAGGAATTGTCCTTAAAAAGTTAGAGGAATGGTCATTAAGAAGTCAGAGGAATGGCTATTACGACGTCAGATAAATGTCCATTAAGAAATCAAGGAAATTGTCCTTAAAAAGTCAGAGCAATGGTTAATAAGAAGTCAGATAAATAGTAATTAAGAAGTCAGACGAATGTCTATTAAAGTCAGGGAAATTGACCTTAAAAATTTAGAGGAATGGTAATTAGGAAGTCAGAGGAATTGTAATTAAAGATTCAGGGGAAGGATCATTAAGACGTTGGAGTCATGGTCATGAGGAAGTCAACGGTATGGTAATGAAGAATTCAGTGGAATGGTCCTTAAAAATTAGAGGAATGGTTATTAAGAAGTCAGGGAAATGCTCATTAAGAAGTCTTCGAAATAGTCATTAAAAAGTCAGAGGAATAATCATTAAGAAGATAGAGAGATGGTAATTAAGATGAATTAAGAAGTCTTCGAAATAGTCATCAAAAAGTCAGAGGAATAATCATTAAGAAGATAGAGGAATGGTTATTAAGAAGTCAGGAAATGCTCATTAAGAAGTCTTCGAAATAGTCATTAAAAAAGTCAGAGGAATAATCATTTAAGGAATGGTTATTAAGAAGTCAGGGAAATGCTCATTAAGAAGTCTTCGAAATAGTCATTAAAAAGTCAGAGGAATAATCATTAAGAAGATAGAGGAATGGTTATTAAGAAGTCAGGGAAATGCTCATTAAGAAGTCTTCGAAATAGTCATTAAAAAGTCAGAGGAATAATCATTAAGAAGATAGAGAGATGGTTATTAAGATGTCAGGGAAATGCTCATTAAGAAGTCTTCGAAATAGTCATTAAAAAGTCAGAGGAATAATCATTAAGAAGATAGAGGAATGGTTATTAAGAAGTCAGGGAAATGGAAATGCTCATTAAAAGTCAAGGAATAATCTTAAGAAATAGTCATTAAAAAAGTCTTCGAAATAGTCCGAGGAATAATCATTAAGAAGATAGAGGAATGGTTATTAAGAAGTCAGGAAATAGTCATTCATTAAGATAAGTCTTATTAAGAAGTCAGGAAATAGTCATTAAAAAAGTCAGAGTCAGGAATAATCATTAAGAAGATAGAGGAATGGTTATTAAGATGTCAGGGAAATGCTCATTAAGAAGTCTTCGAAATAGTCATTAAAAAGTCAGAGGAATAATCATTAAAAGATAGAGGAATGGAATTAAGAAGTCAGAAATGCCTATTAAGAATCTTCGAAATAGTCATTAAAAATTAGAGGAAGATAGGAATAGGAAATGTTATTAAGAAGTCTTCGAAATAGTCATTAAAAAGTCAGAGGAATAATCATTAAGAAGATAGAGGAATGGTTATTAAGAAGTCAGAGGCATGGTCATGAAGAGGTCAGAGAAATGTTAATTAAGAAGTCAAATGAATGGCCATTAAGAAATCAGTGGAATCGTAAATAAAAAGTCAGAGGAATGGTAATTAAGAAGTCAGTGCTATGGTCACTTAGAATATGGTGAATGGCAATTATGTAGACAGCGGAATGGACATTAATTATTCAGAGGAATGGTGCTTAAGAAGGGAGAACAATGATAATTAAAAAGTTAGGGAAATGGTCATTAGGAAGTTAGACGAATGATATCAAACTAGAAGAATGGTCATTACGATGTTAGGGGAAATGTCATTAAGAAGTCAGAGGAATGGTAATTAAGTAGTGAGAGGAATGTTAATTAAGAAGACAAAGAAATGGTCATTAAAAAGTCAATGGAAAGGTCATTGGAAAGTCAAAGCAATGGTCTTTTAGAAGCCAGGGAAATGGTCATTAAGCAGTCAGATGAATGGTAATTAAGAAGTCAGAGCATTGGCCATTAAAAAGTATGAGTAAAGGTCATAAAGAAGTCAGGGGAATGACCATTAGAAGTCAGAGGAATTGTCATTAAGTAGTCTGCGAAATGGTTATTGAGAATTCAGTGGAATGGCCATTAAGATGTCTGCGTAATGGACATTAAGAAGTCAAAAGAATGGCTATAAAGAAGTCAGGGAAATGGTCATTAAGAATCAGCGGAATGAACAATAAAGAAGTCAGATGGATAGTCATTAAGAATTCATGGTATGGTTTTTAAGAAGTCAGAGGAATGGTAATTAAGAAGTCTGGGAATTGATCATTAAGAAATCAGGGGAATGGTTATTCAGAAGACAAAGAAATGGTCATTAAGATGTCAGTGGAAAGGTCATTAGAAAGTCAAAGCAATGGTCTTTTAGAAGCCAGGAGAATGGTCATTAAGCAGTCAGAGGAATGGTTATTAAGAAGTCAGTGGTATCTCTATCTATAAAAGGCAGGATATGTGTGTGTGTGTGTGTGTGTGTGTGTGTGTGTGTGTGTGTGTGTAACGAATGCACGGCCAAAATTTTCGACGGATTGGCACCAAAATTTACATGCACATGCTCCAAGTTAGCGGAAAGGCCAACAATCAACTTTCCATTTCCCAACTCCCATCGATAGTGGAAATAATCGATTTTTTTTCATGCTTCTACGGCAGGTTTCATGTAGTTTGCGGCCATTTTGTACTGGCCAAAGTGAGAGCCAATAGCTGGCTGCCACGAATAGGCAGGAAGATTCTATTGGCCAGCGTGAGAGCCAACAGCTGACTGACACGAATGTTAACTAGCATGCAAAAAAATCGATAGCTGCATTCGTCACAAGTGGGAAAAATTTAAATCTGCATGGCACTTTACTCCAATTGGCTCATTCGCTTGCTTAAACTCAACGTTGATTCTGATTCCGCAGAACTGGGTTGGGCGTGAAAAAGTATTTGTTGTTAACATTCTTTTTTCATTCGGTTTTTCCAGTTACAAGTGCTTTTTTAAAGCTGATCGTTTTGTGTTCATTTTGTTTAGTTCTTTTTTCGTAACAGATTTAATGTTTAGTATAGAGCTTAGAAAAAATCGCAGTGTGAGATAGACAAGAAGTAAGGCATGTAGCAACATCAGCACAGCAAAGGGCACTCCTTTAAAGGCAAGGAAGGGCAAAAATATTTTAAGTCAAGTGATAGCGATTGCTGTATGAGTCGTACGATTTTTTAATCAAGCACGGGCAACGCCGGGCCATGCTGCTAGTGGTTATTAAAACTCAGAGAAATGATCATTGAGAAGTCAGGGGAACAGATATTAAAAAGTCAGAATGGTAATTTAGTAGTCAGCGGAATGGTTATTAAGAAGTCAGAAGCATGGTCATTAAGAAGTCAGGTGAATGACAATAAGTCAAAGCAAAAAGGTCATTAAGCAGTGAAAGGAATAGTCATTAAGTTGTCAGGGAAATGGTCATTAAGATGTAAAAGTAATGGTCATTATTAATAAGGGGAATGGTCATTCGGAAGTCTGAGTAATGGTCATTAAGATTTCAGGGGAATTGTAATTAATGAGTCAGATGAATTGTCACTAAGAACTCAGGGGAATGCTCATTAAGAGGTCAAAGAAATGGTCATTATAAGTCAAAGGAATGACCAATTAGAAGTCTTCGTAATGGTCATTAAATGTCAGAGGAATAGTCATTAAGAAGTCAGTGGAATGGTCATCAAAAGTGGGTGGAATGGTCATTAAAAATCAGTAAATGACCATTAAGAAGTCAGAGGAATTGTAATTATGTAGTCTCCGGAATGGTGATTAAGAAATCAAAGGTATGGTCATTGAAACTCAGAGAAATAGTCATTGAGAAGTCTACGTAATGGTCATTAAAAATCAGGGGAATAGACATTAAACAGTAAGAGAAATGGTCATTAAGAAGAAAGGTGAATGACAATAAGTCAAAGGAAAATTGTAATTAAGATGTGAAACGAATGCTAATTAAGAAAGCAAAGGAATGGTCATTAAATATTCAGGGAAATGGTCATTGAGAAGTCAGAGGAATAAGTCAGCCGAATGGTTATTAAGAAGTAGAAGGAACGGTCATTAAGAAGTGCAAAGAATGATCACTAAGAAGTCAGGGCAATGCTCATTAAGACGTCAAAGTAATCGTCATTACAAGTCAGGGGAATGGCCATTAAGAAGTTCGAGAAATGGTAATTATGTAGTCAGCGGAATGGCCATTAAGAATTCATAGAAATTGACATTAAGAAGTCAGAATAATTGTAATTATGTAGTAAGCGGAATGGTCATTATGAAGTCAGAGCTATGGTTATTAAGATATCAGATGAATGACTATAAAGAAGTCAGGGAAATTGCCAATAAAAGAAGTCAAATGGACTTTCATTAAGAAGACAGGTGAATGACAATTAATAAGTCAAAGGAATGGTCATTATAAGTCAGAGGAATGGTAATTAAGTATTCAGCGGAATGGTCATTAAGAAGTCAGAAGAACAGAAATAAATAGCCACCACCTTTTTCTCCTTCGTGGAAGTCATCGCCTTCTGCTCCTTCGTGGATGCCACCACATACTGTTCCTTTGTGGAACTCACTTCCTTCTTCTCCTTCGTGAAAGCCACCACCTTCTGCTCTTTCTTTATTAGTGCCTTTATCGCCTTGCTTGGAGTAAAATGATTAAAAAGCAAACAAAAAAAAAGCATGACATTCAGGGAACTTTGAATCAACTTCAATCGACACCAAAGAAGACGTGGTAGAAAAAATATATCGCTAGGCCTTTTCGCAACGTGTACACGGTGTGTGAGGATTTGTCAAAGACCAATGTCTGCTCGCATCAATGATCACAGCGTGGGTAAATAGATGTCTGGCCAAACATGCCGCCTTCTCCCAGTCAGCAGTATACAAATTCACTTACCTCCTGGAGATGTTTTCAGCGCTTTCTGCTTCCAGTTTAGTGAAATTCGATATCTGTTTGTGTTCTACGCATGCTCAGGGAGACAGCCATTTTGAAAGTTGGATTTTGGGTAGGAGAAGAGAAAGTAACTTCAAAAATCTTTTTTTCTGGACATCTAGATACTTTGGGTTTTATACCCACTCCACCCAAATAAAAAACTCTAGGAATTCTGGCTCATATTTTAAAAATTAAATTAGAAGAATCATTACTTGTCATCTTGTAAATACAGAATTTGGGTTCCAAGATAAAGAAAATAATGTTATTAATAACATCAGTTTTTCTTTGATGAGTATCCTCTTATATTTATCACATTTTTATACTAAATTTAGCGCAATATAAGGCCTAAGAGCCACTCATGGTAGAAGGTTGTTGAATTGAAGAGGTTAATATTGTAATATTCAGGAAACATTCACACAAGAGTTAAGGGTTAATTGACATACTTGTTTTTATTTAGTTGTCATCGTTATATTATGGTGTAATGATGGGGTCTCGATTTGTGACAAACTCCTAAACAGGGTAGTAAAAGCAATCGAGAAAAAAGGACTGACTATCAACTGCAAAAAAACAAAGTGTGGCCATCAGCAAGAGAAAAATCCCAAGACGCGAGTTACACAGTGGAGATGTAAACATATCTATCTATCTATCTATCTATCTATCTATCTATCTATCTATCTATCTATCCCAGTCAGTACATTTTATCTATCCAGTCATCTATACATTTTCTATCTATCTATCTATCTATCTATCTATCTATCTATCTATCTATCTATCTATCTATCTATCCTAGTCTGTACATTTTTCAATCTATCTATCTATCTATCTATCTATCTATCTATCTATCTATCTATCTATCCCAGTCTGTACATTTTTCAATCTATCTATCTATCTATCTATCTATCTATCTATCTATCTATCTATCTATCTATCTATCTATCTATCTATCTATCTATCCCAGTCTGTACATTTTTCAATCTATCTATCTATCTATCTATCTATCTATCTATCTATCTATCTATCTATCTATCTATCTCAGTCTATGTATCATCTATCTATCTATCTATCTATCTATCTATCTATCTATCTATCTATCTATCTATCTATCTCAGTCTGTACATTTTTTCCGTCTATCTGTCTGTTTGTTTCTTTCTCTCTCTATCCGTTAGCCATATATCGACATACAACGTTTAACGGTATGATATCGAAACAAAAATACATTTAATCTTGTATGGACAAAGCTATACCGTCACCACAAACAACTATCTATCAATAATTATATGAAGATTTATTTATAAGTCATTTCTCGAAAACAGAATCAATACTCTAAGTAGATTAATTTGTCGATAAAGAAAATTGCGATAAAAAGGCACGAACACACAAAACTATGAAGAAATAGCTTAACAGACAGATTTATATAAGCTAATCTAGTCAAAGAATATTTTTCAGTATCTGTAAAGCTGTAGTGGCGAGTGTTTAAGTTTAGAAAAAAGCTAATTTATGAGGTGAGAATGGCTTAACTATTTTGAAAATTAACTTTATACGTTTTCCCTGCTAGCATCTGGCTAGATGCGACATTAAACTTAGATTATCGATTCAGTAAAATAAGCATTGTCAGTACGATTCGGTTTATTTAACATTTCTCTTCCAGTGTGTGGAATTCTGAGTAGTGGCGCACATAGCATAGAAAATAACATGAGCATACTTTGAAATTGCCGACTGAGATTGGAGGCAGAATTCCTGTTCAATATTTTGCTGTCGAATTCAGTGACAGATCGATCAATCGATTGATCGATAGAGATGAATAGTAACCGGCTGGGCTAGTTCGGAACAGACTGATATAAATTGTTATGATATGAACAGACTAAAATACGTTGATAGAAAACGAGGCAGATTTTGTTAATCATTTTTCTCCAAGCATGGTCATAAAGCCAGTAAGATTGAAAGGAGTTACTGAGAATAAGAGAAAAACAAAGGTGAGAAAACAATAATAATAATAATAATAATAAAAAACAGGAATTAAGAAGACAGAAAATCAGGATTAACACTGCATTTAAATTTGTGAAGTTGACTGGCAAGCAACAAGCCAGAAGAGAATTCCAAATCTGAGAAGTGCGACAGAAGAAACTATTAGCATAGAATTTACGGTTGCAGCTAGCCATTTCATCTATAAAAAGATGAAACCTTGCCGCCAACCAAGTACTACGCTTAAATTCTTAAAGTCCATGTACCATAAAGGAAAGTCATATTTATTCTGAGTAAGACAAAAATGTGACACCAGGTTAAAAGGGGGGGAGGCTTGTCTTCGATCTTTCATATATTAAACTTAGCTAGCCACGATCACTGAGCCGAACATACTACAGTATTCCTTACACCAAAACAATGCATTCTTACTTACCATTCTTACTTCAATCACCACAATACCTCAGGGTCTCTATGAAGTCCTAAATCGTTCCCATATGTAAAATTTGTCTGTTGAGGCAGGGAATAAAAATAAAAAAACAACATTTAAAATGAAACCCAAATGAATATTTACAATGAATAAAATTAATATCATAGAGGAAAGTTCGTCAGAACGATTACCATGAACGTATTTATAGAAAAGGCACAAGAAAGCTACATTACTGCGAGTGGGAAAGCCACTGAAGGCGAGATTCCAGGTCAGTACCAATAATATTGCATATTCTTCTTTGGATATTATCAAGAATCACTGAATATATAACAGGAGCACCAGCCCAGATGCGGCAATAACATTCAAAGCAAGGACGAATGGTAGAATTATGAAGATGTAAGATAGATTCTGTCGAGAAAAATAGAAGTAGAGTAAAGTAGTGTTATAAAAAAACCTCGAAGAATTCCAGTAAGATATATTTAATCATTTCTAAGATACAACGGTGCAAAGATTAATCTAATAATTGAACAATTTTGGTGTTGCACGATTTGGACAGTTTTGATGTTACACCCAGTCTATATATATATATATATATATATATATATATATATATATATATATATATATATATATATATATGCTCCTGAAAAAATTTATTTCGGTTGAGCTCTCTGGGGAGGAAATGTGAGTTTGTAAACAGTGGCTATTATGGCTAATAATGCAAGACTCTTCGGTAAATCGAATTGAGTTCTCTCAGTCACTGGGTGTTTATCTAAAAATAAATACACTTAAAATTCACCTTCATCCTGCCGTGCGCCAACGGCTTAGTGGTAGAATCCCCGACTGAGGCCAATTTAATCGGGTTTCGATACTAGCTAGAGGCAACCGGATGTCTAGCCACACTGATGAGCTGTGATACAGCGAAACAGTCTGTCTGTGGATGACAATATATATATATATATATATATATATATATATATATATATATATATATATATATATAGAGAGAGAGAGAGAGAGAGAGACTGAGTTTAAAGTGCGCTCTATAGATATTTCTCTATGCACTCATTTCGTATGAATATATACATAAAAGCATATAAGCGTCGTATAATCGAACTTACAGAAGTATATCAATAAGAAAAAACTCGTAAACAGCGAAACACTTAAAGACAATAAGAAAATCGTTCAGGCAGTCAGAGACGTATATAAACATCTAAGAAAAGACTTATAGGCATATTTAAAATCCGTTTATCCTGAAAATGTCTGTCGGCACCCAGAGAGAAATGAAGTATTTCCTGAGTGAAGCACTTCTTATCAAATCAATATCTATTCGATAAATTATTGCACGAAATGTTGCTTAATGGCACGAAAAGTAACTTGAACAAAATGTTACGATTATTCAGAAGTCGGTGAATAAACAGGATAATCGCGTAGAGAGTCTCAATAGAATCGACTTCAGGAGCATCAGAAATGAACTTAAATTCATTTTATCAGCCATTTTTATTTTGTAGATGTTGGCGCATGCGCAATCACATAAAATGTCGGCAGCTTAGTTACTAAAGTCAGGGATGGAGCCTAAACAATTAGTATGGTGATTTTCTAAGCGTAGCTTAGATGTGGCTCAAGGCCAAAAAAGGAAATAAATTCGCGTTCCTATCTGAATTTGCATTTGGCCCAATAAAAACCTTGTCTCCACAGAAAATAACCGTTGAGCCAAGTAGAATAAAGAAAGAAAGTATCAAGCATAATTCTTTTTTTATACATAAAATAAGGAGAAAATTAAATTAAATCAATAAAGGAAGAGTATGTGAAGTCCTGTGAGGATCGAACTCACTATTCGTTCAAGGCTGAAAATGTGAGCACCCTGTAAGGATCAAATTTACTATTCAGTCGTAATTGATCTAGCAGGACAAACTTGTTAGCAATTGCAGCACGTCGAAGTACCCAATGTTTTTCGAAGAGTTGCTTATGTATGGCACAAGGCCGTGAATTATGTGACACCCAGTAAAGATCGAACTCATTACTCCCTCGTAATTGGACTTACTACTCTATCGTCATTGTTCTAGTGAGACACGCTTGTTAACCATTACCACGTCGAAATAATCTATATAATCTTTAATCTAGCTTAGATGCCGCACAGGGCCGTAAATTATGGGACACCCAGTGTGGATCAAACTCACTACACGGTCGTAATTGTTCTAGTGACACAAACTTGCTACCCATTGCACCACGCCGAAGTGCCCTAATGAGTTTCGAAGCCTAGCTTAGGTGTGGCACAAGGCCGTAAATATGGAGCATCCAATTAGAATCGAACTTACTACTCGGTTATAATTTTTCTAGTGAGACAGGTTTGATAACCATTTCACCACGTGGAGGTGCCCTAATGAGTTTTGAAGCCTAACTTAGGTGTGGCACAAGGCTGTAAAGTATGAGCACCGAGTGAAGATCGAACACACTCGTAACTGATCTAGCGAGACAAACTACGAAACGTGGCATAAGGCCGTAAAGGCACCCAGTGAAGATCGAATTTGTAATTGAACTACTCAGTCGTAATTGATCTAGGGACACACCTGCTAACCACTATACCTCGAGGTACCCAAATGATCTTGCTTAGATGTGGCCGTAAAGTATAGGATCCCCAGTGAGGATCGAATTCATTACCCGGCCGTAATTGTTCGTGCGATACAAACTTGCTAACCATTGCACCACGTCGAACTGACCACAAAAGTATGGTGATTTTCTAAAGGTCCGAAGTGTGGAGGTTCAAGCTCGCTATTCAGTCGGAATCAATCTAGCGAGACAATCTAGTTCATTTCTGAACCGACTGTTCGGTTGAACTCTCTGCCTTCGGGCGGGAGGAACCCGAAGGAGGCTACGCCGAAGGGCGGAGTCTCTTTCGGGGAGGTAAACCGACCCTGAACCCGTTTATATGGGTTTAATGGGCATATTTTTGGCCGAGCCCACATTAAAAAGGCCTTGTGCCACATGACGCCCTCGTGGGGTGACTGAATATCGTCGAAGGAACGAAAGGATTTTCATAATCTAGCTTAGACGTGGCACAAGGCTGAAAGTATAGTGAGGTCCGAACTCACTACTCAGACGTAATTGTTCTACGGACAAACTTGCTAACCATTACACCCCGTAAAGGTACTCAAATGTTTTTCGAACCGTAGCTTAGATGTGGCACAAGGGCGAAAGTATGGACCTCCCAGTGGGGATCGAATTCCCCACTCAGTCGCAATTGATCTAGAGACACACGCTTGATAACCATTGCACAACGTCAAGGTACCCAAATGGCTCTGATTGATTTTTACGGATTTATCAATCTTTTGCAACCAGAAAGTACTTTTAGATTGTAAAAAAAAATAAAATTGGGATAATGATTTAGTGATACAAGACTTACTAATTAACCCATAGCTGGGGATGAATAAGTGAATTCATACCTTTCCCAAGGATATTTGTGCGTAAGTGAACATAACAAACCCAACGGGAATTCGAACTTGGCTCTCTGATCAGTTGTTGTCCATTTCACCATCCGCACATCCAGGTTTAAAGTTCTTGGTATTCGAAAGTGGTCACGTTTAATTAGGATAATACATTAATTTTAATTGGTTTAAAAAAAGCGAAATTAATGTTAGAGATAATAATGATTTATTGAAACAATGGTACTAATTAACCTATAATTAATACTAATTAACCTATAGCTAAGGGGAGAGGGTAGTATTTGCGTGTAAATAAATAAATAACGATCCCGAATGGAATTAGAACTCGGGTCTCCGATTTTCAATTCGGGGCCTTTATTCATCGCACTACCCATACGCACAGTCTTACAACGCCTGGTATTCCCAACCGGTCACCCAACTAGGTACTGACCAAGTACGATGTTGCTTAACTTCGGTGATCGTACAGTGTTTCAACGTCGATATGGCTGTAAGCCGATTACACCAACTGCACGTCCAAGTCTTACAGCACGTGGTATTTCCAAGCGGTCACCAATCAAGGTACTGACCAAGTACGACGTTGCTTAACTTCGGTGATCGTATGAGAACTGGTGTTTCAATATGATCTGGCCATAAGCATCTGGTGACGTATTCTTTAGTACGGAAGACGACTCTGAAAATTTGTGTAGAGCTGCAATTATACTGATCCGACTTTAGTCACAGTTTTGGGGAGATTCTGACAACTGTTTGAACAAGGCCAAACCCTCGGTCACGATGGCTTGTGAATTCGTGCTGGCACAACAGCTTCTGAATAGGTGCATCTACACCATTACACTATGGTTTTCAAGCATTTTCCAAGTGTGTTGCACGCTGTGATCGCCTTCCCAGGGCGATAATATGACAAAATAAACCATGGTTGAAATTCCAACCCGCGGTAGGAAAGTGTTATAGAGTAGTTTCACAGTGGAGGCTTGTATTTCACTAAGTCGGTCCTAAATTAGGTTCGACGTACAAAACGTTAGGAACTTGATATAATAGGTAATGATGCAGAGAAATCTAGTGGTGGTCGCTGATACTTTTATTATGCGACTAACGGTCGTCCGACATCGACTAACTAACTTGCTGAGCGACTGCCTCGTTATTATTACTACTACTACTACTACTTATTATAGGTGGAAGAGTCTATTACCTATAGAATAGGTGTGTTCCAGTATAACAGAAAGAGAACGTTCTGATCAATCGGATACAAGCAAAAATATATAGTTTTAGCTATCATATCATTATCCTAAAACTTGCAACTACACCCGGCTGTAGGGCCTCTAATCGGGAGATTGGAGGTTTTGTCAATTGCTGTTATTCGCCTGTTAAGATCCCAGCTATGGTCAAATAGTGAACACCTAAATAAAAATCAAAACACAAGGAATGTACAAAAATACAATTTTATAGTAAAATACATAGCAACAATACATTTTTATAGTATAGTAAAATTACCAGTGGTACATTTTTGAAGCAAAATGACCAGCAATACATTTCATAGGAAAATGACCAATAATATATTTTATCGTAAAAGTTACCAATAATATATTAACAATCAAACAACGTGTTAAAGTTATCGAAGCCTATTACGAAAATAGACGTTCAAACAGAAATGCATTTCCGCATTTTGGTCAACATAATCGACCAACCGAGAGTGTAATTGGAAAAATTGTTCGTAAATTCAAACAAACTGGGTCGGTGTCAGGTGTGAAAACACCATTGCATTTCTTAATTTACATTTAGAATCGGTCCAAGTTATTGGAACACACTATTGCAAAATGACAGACACTACATTTTATAGTGAAATTGAAGACACGGCCTACGTTTGCAAAAAAAAAAAAAAAAATTATACAAGATCTGATTTATCTCACATTTTGTAAGGAGAAACAAGTTTTCCGTCCTCTTTTGATTTTATAAGTGCCTTAACTGCCGAAGACAAAATCATTTTCAGTCTCTATAGAAAGTTAAAAAGAATTTGATTACTGATCACGTGTCGTAGAACCACACAATACAACCGTTGCCGCTAGGATGCTTAAGTCGTTTGGATGAAACAGAATTTGTCAAGACTTGGATCCGGTGTTTTGCAGCCCAGGCTAGGGCTGAAAAAATTTGAAAGTACCTGGCAAGAGGATGAGCAAATGAAATAACTGACCTCTTTCTAGCTTCGTCAGGTTGTGAAAAATTCTCTTATGATATATTCCAAACAATTGGAGAATTTGATTTTCGTCGAAATTTCAGAAATTCTAAAAAGTTCACGTGTCATAGAATAACATTACAAGAGAAAATTTGATTGGTTAACAAATATTTGGCCCCAAAAATGTAATTACAATCATTCTCTTGTATTCATTATAAAGTTTGAATTTTCGTATTTAAATTTCAGCATCAAATAATCCATAGCAAACCAAACCAAACCATACGAAACCAAACCATACGAAACCAAACCAAACCAAGATTGACAACAATTTTCCGCTTTCTCGGCGCATCTTAAAACTTCAGTATTCAAAATATATAAATATATTTAACAGGCAATTCTATATAACCAGTTCACACGCCTTCCCCGTTATTCGAACAGGAGTAGAGGTTTATCCCTTGTTTCCCGTTTAGGATTGAGTTTCCGGTTCCTTCCAAAGTTTTTCACTCCCAGTAGCCCTTTGCGTCTTAGTGGCATTATCGCCTTGTTTGGCGAGAACTGATTAAAACAAATATCAATCTAAAAATGATTTTATATCATATATTCAAAACGAATAATTTTCACTGAAATCTCAACTCTATAATTAATTATCATACGATAACCGTAAATAGTATCTATCATTTTACAACACACCATTCTCATGACTATCCCTGTCTATCTTGAAATAAAAAAAAAATGAGAAAAAAAATGACAAAAGTAAACTAAACTCGAAAAATAAAAAAATACATATAACGCGTTACACTCAGACAGTTAAAAAAGAACAGAACATTTATTGGAGTGGGAACGACATTGTGACACCTCTGACGTCAAAGCTTAAATGGCAAAGACGAGAATATATTGGATCGTTTGGTTTTCTAAATTTAATAATCATTTTTTTTTCTTGTTGGAAGATATTTTGTTGATTTTTTTCTAATACAAAAATTTGAATTTTATTTTTATTTTATTTATTTATTTATTTTTTACTATCGATTGATTAAAGTGGAAGCTGGGTATCTTCTTTGTAGATAATCCGAGCATTTTCAGATAATAAGGATGCCGGATGAAAGCTGATCTAATTAAAGATTTTTTTCCCACACTATTTGCATGTGTAGAGGTTGAAGAAGTATTTACTTTTATTTTAGTGATAAGGATTTCATTGTTTATTTTTTTTCTTTTTGTCATTTGCTTTTCTGACCTGCAAAATAATTTTTTTTTCATTTTTTTATCTAGATGCTTTAGGAATTGTTTCTTTTTTGTTTTGTTTTATTGCATGGCTGTTCTTTTTCTTTTATTTGCATATTTTTTGTTTTCCTAATTTTCTTTTTTTATCTGATTAACATTATTTTTCTTTCTTTCTTTCTTTCTTCCTTGGGATATTTCTAATTTCTTTCTTTCTTTTTTTCTAGGGATATTTATACTTTCTTTCTTTCTTTCTTGGGATATTTATAATTTCTTTCTTTCTTTCTTTCTTTCTTTCTTTTTTCTTTCTTTCTTTCTAGGGATATTTATAATTTCTTTCTTTCTTTCTTTCTTTCTTTCTTTCTTTCTTTCTTTCTTGGGATATTTATAATTTCTTTCTTTCTTTCTTTCTAGGGATGTTTCGGCTTTTTTGTGATATTTCTCCTTTTTTCTTTTCTTTTCTTTCTTTTTCTTTTCCTTCTTTCTTTATTTTTACTGTTTTTTTGTTTTTTCCTTACATTGATTTTCTCTTGATAGCGATGTTTTTCTTTCTTTCTTTCTTTCTTTCTTTCTTTCTTTCTTTCTTTCTTTCTTTCTTTCCGGGGATGTTTCACGCTTCTTTCTTTCTTTCTTTCTTCTGAATGTGACTTTTATCTTTCTATACACAATTCTCTATTCCCATTATGTACCGCTGCCTCGCCCTTTTCTTCAATCTCCCTTTATGATTGTAAAAGCTTCTCTTTCTTAAAACGATGACAATAACATTTTTTTCTAACCCAGAAAATATATAATCAGATATAAAATGTCAGGAGTCATCAAGCGCATTTAAAATTATGCATTAAATTGATTTGATTTGTACATCTAATAAAGGCTGTACAATTATGTTTTCATAGAATGGATACGACCAGTGTATGCGTCGCTTTTAAAACTGAATTCATCTTTACTGATGTATCTAAAAAATAGGCATTACACATATGACTCCGTTTATTTACCACCTAACTTCCGGTGTGCTGAAATGTGGGTAATAGAGCACAACAGATAATATAATCATACTACAAAATCGAAGACTTATTATGTGAGTCTGGAACAGAATTTCAGTTTAACATTTTACTATTGAAATCAGTGCCAGTCTTACAGCACGTAAAGGCTTGACCGGGACTCTACCGATTTGATGAGGTATATCGCGGTGATAAGAGGTCACCAGTATACGTTTTGTTTTGTATTTTCTGTCAAAGCCAAAGATTAAAAAGTGGTCGGTCGTAAAACGCTTTATTATACAAGAAAACTAAACCTGTAACAAAAATTGAAAGCTAACCCTGTTTGAGGTTTGTAGATATGGTTTGTTTATCTATGAATCTACCACTCCATTACGATACCTTAGGGCAGTAGTTCCCAAAATCGCGCGCCTCATAACAGGTGAGGCGTTGCCCGGATGTACATAGCTACAATTGTATAGCTGCACTCCCCTGTATACCTGCATTCCTACTTGGAAATGTCTACCTGCGTCATCGCTTGCATGCTTCATTCGTTGGTATACCTCCCACCATCTTTTTTTTTTACGGTATGTCCTTCGCAAATGTTTGATTGTTCTTAATAAAGGAATCCCATCGCTAAAACCTTCTTGTGTGGTCGTTGCTCGGTGTTAATTTGTTTCAATGTTTTAGATATTCAGTAAATTTCCTATGGTTCTAATAACTTTCAAATAATATGGCATTGTCCACAAATCTGATAATCAAGGAAAAACATAGATGAAGTGTCAGAGCTTGATTCAACTGCAAGTGTAAACGCATGAACGCCCCCTCCTTCTTCGCACGTTTACTGAAAAGCTGAGGTTAATTTTCACTTTTAATGCTTCAATAATTCTTTTCAAAACAAACTTTGCAACAAAGTTTGTTCGAATGGATAGAATCATATGAAGAAACTATTGGCTAAATGGGAAAAAAAACGATTTTGGGCCTAGTTTGTCGCAGATTCCGTTCACTTAACTGAAATAATCTAAACCAAGCATTCACACAAGACAATTTGTGTGTCATATGTAATTTACATGACAAATTTGGAATGCATCGGATGAAAAAACAGGAAGCTATGACCAAAATAACAGGCTTTTTGAACAGTTTTTCTTGAGGAAGCGAGCAGGACTAAAACTATACTATCTTATTTCTTGCATGATGGCAACTTTTTGCGACATGCTTGAAGAAAATCGGATAAAAAGGAGGAATTTATTCAAGTTTTTATTTTAAGTAGTACGAAAAATTCGATTTTTTCATTTTTTTTGCAATTTTTTGTGTGAAGCCAACGTCGCACGCAAACTATCAAGCACTCTACATAAAGCTCGAAACATGAGCGGATGTTTTGCATTAAGTGCAAAGAACATCAGCTCATCCAGTAAAAAAATTGTTCGCGGGTAACTTTGCCTTGGTTTTTCCAAAGAGTCGTACCCACCTTCAGTTTTATCGACTTTTCTGCCAAATCCAGGAGTAGGACTGGAGATCGAAAAGTTGATCTTGACCTATCTTAGTAAATTTGCAAAATGGGCGTACAATTCCATTGAAATCGGGTGGAGAAATGTGGACGTACATAAATAACAGACACACACAGACAGAAACACACAGACAGACATACATCTGTTTTATAGTTATATATTATTGACCGATTATGTAATTGTGATATTTTTGCATTATATCAAGTATTAAGAATATAGTAATTAGGCTCCTCAAATTGTGGGTGGGAGTTATCAATGACTTTGATTCCGCAGTTATCTCCCTTTATCTCTAAATGTACTTTTTATCAAATACAATTTGTTGAGGCACGAGCAAATTTTCATTCCGAAAATCCGGCATCACTTACTTTAATATTCATTGAAAAGGAAAGACTTAACAAAATGGAGCAAGACTCTACTTACAATTTCTGTTCAATCGTTGTCAAAATAAAAGTGGTATGGGTGAGCCGAGTTCAATTTCTGGCTTTTCCTGTCTCTCGCGTTCTCTTTCATACCATTCCTCTTATGAAAGCCATCGATCCATATTTTCTCCTTTCAGCTACCAGAGTAGACCAGACTATCTAGCCTTGGGGTGCTAATCAGTTTCGAGAAGGTCTATTATGAATTCCAATCTTTGGAGAAGGTAATGGCAACGCCACTTCAATATCTTTACCAAGGGTGCATAGCATTTCATAGGAATCTGTTGAGAGCTATTGACGCCCACGTCATTAAAGAACGTAGTTTATTGTAGAGTTAGTGAACATGCTTAAATATGGATGACAGAAATACCCAACAAACAGAACTGACAAATTTTGCAATAAATAATAACAAGAGAAAGAAAAGAAAAGAACAGAGCAAAAGAAAAAATAATATAAAGCAAGCAAACAATATATGCAAGGCAAAGCAACAATAACAATACCAGTCCTCGTATATGGCATTGAATGCTGGACAATCTCCTTAAAGATGAAGAAGAGACTTGAAGCAAGAGAAACAAAGAAAAGAGTATTGATATGTTATGTAATATCAGTCCTCCTATATGGCAGTGAATGCTGGACAATTCCATCAAAGATGAAGAAGAGACTTGAAGCAAGAGAAAAAAGAAAAGAGTAGTGATATATGTTATGTAATTTCAGTCCTCCTATATGGCGGTGAATACTGGACAATCTCCTCAAATATGAAGAAGAGACCTAAAGCAAGAGAAATAAAGAAAAAAGTACTGATATGTTATGTAATATCAGTCCTCCTATATGGCAGTCAATGCTGGACAATTCCATCAAAGATGAAGAAGAGACTTGAAGCAACAGGAATATTGGTTCTAAAGAAGGATGCTGGGAATACCATGAACTGAACATGTTAGAAACAAAGTTTTAGAGAAAAAGGTGACTTATATTTATCAGAAAAAGACAGCTGAAATTTCTAGGGAACATGCTGAGGAAAGAAGGCTTGAAAAATTTGACACTTACAAGACGGATTAAAGGCAAGAGGGACAGAAGAAAACAACACATAACCCACCTAGCAAGCTTGAGTAAATAGATGGCAGACAAGGTTTAGGAGAGATAACAAAAAGATAAAATTTATCTAAAGCTATATAGGAAAGGAAATTGTGGAGAGTTATGATCGTCCACATACTGAAGGGGTTATGGCAGAAAAATGATAATCGAAATGTAAAGGTCAGCATATGTTATACAAGGACCTTAATGTAAAAGTGCAAAAATATTAAATGTACTGCCTATTTTTAGTTGCTGCTGGAAATGTTCAAGTGATGCGATCTTTATTTTGTAACGAATTCTACAAGTTTATGTAGAATTGTGTTAAGAATTATGGGATCAATTTGTTTCAAGCCATTTTAGCCATTGATCATGCTCTTATAAAAGTTATAAATAGATGGCAGTGGGAAAATTAACCTTTTTCCAACCAGGAAATTTTGGCATTCATCGATCGAACACTTAGTGTGAAGTTAGTGGACATAGTTAAATGTAAAAGACAGAAATGTCCAGCAAACAGAATTGACAAAGTTTGCAATAAACAATAACAAGACAAAGAAAAGAATAGGACAAAAAAATAATATAAAGCAAGCGAACAATATCTGTCTATATTTCTGAGATGAGGTATTATGTATATTATTTACATTATTCGGACTATTGTCCTCATCTTTGTCGCCATATTTATTACAATTTATTGGCTCCCTTTATTACTGAACAAAGTTTCTAATTTCGTTATTATTATTATTATTATTATTATTATTATTATTATTTCCTTTGATTTCTGGCGTTTACACATTTCTTAACCTAAGTTTAGAAATGGCATCATGACACCTTCCACTGACAAAAAAAAAAAAAAAAAAATTACATAGATAAAGTCCTCCGTAAAGTGTGGGCTGTACTTGTCAGAACAATTTTTTGCATCTCTTTGAGGCATAGACTACCAGGAATCCCTTCAATTAGTCGACTGGAATCTTTTCCAAACAATCCTAGGGCTCCAACTACAACAAGGATTGTTGATGTTCCCATATGCCACATTTTTGAGATTTCTATTTCAAGGTCCTTGTATTTTGACAGGTTTTTGAATATCTTCAATAAGGAGGCACTTTTTTGCTTGTGGTCTTTAATAACAATATCTGGCCGGTTGGCCTTGATTGTTCTGTCAGTGTGTATTGTGTAATCCCATAGAATTGTAACAGGTCCTATCTCCGTAACAGGGTCTGGGTGGTGTTCATACCATTTTCTTTCAGTTTCTTTCAGTTTCCTTCCCGTAGAAGTTGCAAATTTTCCAGTGCAGATATTGGCCCACTCTGTCATGCCAGGTTTTATATTCAGTGGGTGCCAATATCGTGCAACCTGATACAAGATGATCAATCGTTTCTGGATATTTATCACAGAATCTGCATTTTGGTCTGACACAATATTTTAGCATGTGTGCTTGATAATTCCTAATTAGCAAGCATTGGTACTGTGCAGTAAGTATAAAACCTTCAGTTTCAGCTTTCAACCCTGCACTACGTAGCCACTGATGGGTACGGGTTTTGTCTACGTCAGCTTGTTTGGTACGGGCAGAGTATTGGCCATGAAGCGGTTTATCTTGCCATCGCTTCTGTATCTGGTCGGTTGCATTTGTCTTTGCTGTCTTTTTTAAAGTATTTTGCAGTTTCAGACGGTGTATTGTGCTGTACTTGCATTTCTGCGTCCATTTGAAACTCCATTTTGAATTTGTTGGCTTCTTTTATTACGGAGTAAAGGCGCTTACTACTTTCATGTTGCTTGACGCATACCATCATCCAGTCTTCTGTAGTTTCCAAGTATCTTTGGAGGCCAATTGTTGTGGTCTTGTAGGACAGTTCTAGTTGAAATAATCCTCTGCCTCCTCCAGCTTTGGGATGATGAATGCTTGCGTAGCTTTGAGAAGCTTTCTCGTTTTGGCGTCCATTCGCTTAATTTCAGCGACGTAATTATGATTACTGCACATGCTTTTTTCAAAATTTATGGTAATTGCCTTTAAAAGCTTCAAAGATTATCAGAGGTACGCAATTACCCAAGGACGCATTTGTCAAATGTCCAGGGACGCAATTTTCTGGTACGCAACTGTTCCAGAACCATCTAATTAATAAGGTGGATGGTTTATTGGGAACTCCCAATCTCATATGGATCGTGTGCGTATGAGGCTTGACATGGTGGAGAATCCATTTGTCAGGGGTCATTTCCTTCAATCATATTGCAAATTCTCTTTCCGCACTTCCAAACAAATACGTCAATATGTTGTCCTTGTGCTAAAAATTTGTAATAAACTACCTCCGCTAGGATGAAGGAAGCGCACAAACACGATGCAAGACATAAGTTACAGAAATATGAAAGCTGGCCCCAAATGGCAACCTACTGGTCAGAACTGCCCGTGGGTGTATAATTACGGCAGGGAGGATTTCGTTTGATTAAGTTTTTGTTATAAAACTAAAATCTGGGAAAGGGCCCTCTGCCTGCTCACAAGGCAACAAAATGAAAGAAGAACACCGCATCAAGAAATAAGAACGCTAAAGCTTTTCTCCATATTGTATATAGATGTTTTATTCAAAATTTCGACGAGGTGGGTAGGTAGGTGAGACTGTACAACTGTTGCTATGTGGATCTCAAACATCAGCTTTTCCTCCTAGTCCATCAACATTTCCCGACGACACGAATGGAATGCATCGGTACCACGCGACGGACAAGTCCGTCTCCCGCCAAGGGGGAATCAGAACTGATTTCAGTCCCAATCATGACTGTGGATATAGACTAGCACCAGGACACATCCATTTTTTGCTTTTGCTTTCACTTGATCTCAAAAAAAAAACAAAAAAACTCTCATCCACTCCTTTACTTCCCCGTTCCCCTTTAGTCGAAGCGGATGCAGCTTAGAAAACTAGACTTAGAAAAAGAACCACCAGCTGGCTATAAAACAGAAACACTTGAGAAATAAATAAACCAAGATCTTCTTTCGAGGGTATCAACAGTACCACAGTTTTGAAAAGACCACGTTTCATCACCAAGTAATGAATCAAATATTTCCATTATTCGAAATATCAGATGAAACGGGAAGCCTATGTTATTTCTGCTCGTCGTTTGCTAGAATTTACCACAGTTTTTCTCTGTTCATATTCAGTTTTTCTGCGATCAGTCTCACAATTAGTCTTCGATCTAAGAACTTTGTTCACATTTGTATCTCTTCGTGTTTTTTTGCTGTCCGCGTTTTTAGTTATCGTGTATTTCTTCTCAGTCTTGAACCACATGTGCCACTAAAAACCAAAACGAAAATAAAATAAAATTTCTTCCTAGAACGTTCACCATAAACCATTTTAATAGGGATACTATTTCACAAGCATTTACAAATCAATACACAGATTTTGATCTTAATCCGCTTCTCCAAACTTCATTTTTCTGCCAAGATAATACGAACACTTGTAACTTCCTCTACTACTCGGCAACGAATGACTCATCTGCTCTTTCTCTCAAGAAAGCGGAATTTAGAAAATGCCCGTACGTGCTCAGGTACAAATATTGACCTGACTCGTTATCTAAGAGATATATTGTTGTCATTCCAGGAATTAAAATGTCACACTTCATACAGAATACTGTAGAGAATCGTGACTACCTTAGTCCTGTTTACAGTTTGTTAAAATTGGTTACAAGTGAAAACAGCGAGAGTCAGAACATGAAATGATTATATAATTTCTTTGCGCTTTATATACATTTGTCCAGC
Source organism: Acanthosepion pharaonis (assembly GCA_903632075.3). Lineage (NCBI taxonomy): Eukaryota > Metazoa > Mollusca > Cephalopoda > Sepiida > Sepiidae > Acanthosepion > Acanthosepion pharaonis. The sequence continues at coordinate 469,555 of CAHIKZ030001317.1, forward strand.
GCAGGAATTTTCTGATTCGATGATTTATTATCCAATGGAATACAAACAAGCGTAAAGCAGATAAATGATTGGTTCATTCAAGTGTGGTGGTGAGAAATTGGTCGTGTAAAAAGTAAAGTCAATGATATACCAATTGCCCAAGTCTGTAATCTTGCCATCTTATAATCAATCTGTGTAAGATTGGAGCGACAAAATATAGTTAATTGTAAGAATATTGAGAATGTGATGTCTAAGTTGGCTTCGTTGCGAAGTTAACAGAAAGGGTCAACGATTTTACAATGTTTGAATGTTAAACAGGGCAAAGTAATCTCCCATCTCACCCGACAGTCAGTATATTTGGGGATATGAACACCTCTATCTATCTATCTATCTATCTATCTATCTATCTATCTATCTATCTATCTATCTATCTATCTATCATAGTCTCTGCATTATCTCACTCTACCTCTCTTTATCTCTCAAATCTAGATATCTCAGACTGTTGATTATATTTGTATCCCAATCTTTTTCGTACTGTTCACCTCTATATGCCTACATTCATATATATATATATATATATATATATATATATATATATATATATATATATTTAATCATATATATATATATATATATATATATATAGCCTTTTATATATATATATATATATATAGAACACTTATTATATATATATATATATATATCTTTCATTATATATATATATATATATATATACCTACCACTATATATATATAAGACATTTTTATGTTTATACGTTCTTTTTTAGATACACATATTTAAGTAAATGCTCTGTTTATAATAAACAGTATTAACGACATTTACCGGCCTGAATGTCCGAGAAACTTGATATGCATGGAGCAGATATGAATGTACGAGAGAAATTCTGGAAAATTGTAGTTTAAAAACAGTAAGATCAACCTTTGCAACCGAAACGCTCCTCTGTGGCGAAATCGGTAAAAGCACGTCAGGCGATATGACGGTCCCATATAGGATACAGGTTCGATTCCTATCGGAGGACGAATATTTTCTATGAAAATTGCTCGGACTTTATTATTTCTATGCAAGAAAATGTCAAGGAACGGAAAAGTGTAGTTGGTTTCATTTTTAAAAGTGAAGTTTATTGTAGGTTCAATGTTGTTAAGTTTGGAGAGAAGATCCATTAAATTGGTGTTTTTTGGAAATATTAATACTGAGTCGTCTATATATTTGAAATATGAAGAGTTTGTAGGGAGAATATTTTTGAATGAGTCACTTTCTAGAAATTCTAAAGATAGACAAGCAAGAACGTCGCTGAGAGGAGATCCCATTGGTAAACCAAATTTCTGTCTCTAATGTTGGTTATTAAAAGTAAAGAAACATTGCTTGGTAATTAGTTGGCATATTTTAATGATTTTATGTGTAGATAGAGGTAATTTAATTTTTGCATTTGTTAGGTGTTTTTTAATTGATTTAAGCATTTCTCTATGGGGACGTTTGTATAGAGAGATTTTATATCTAAACTAGCCATATAATTCTGCTTAGTTTGCGGGCTATTTTATGTGGAGCGCTGCCTATACCTCATATCTCATTGGTATGTTCGTTTTATGCGTTTTTGGTAATCCATATAATATGGGTGTTTTTGGATGGTATTCAGTAAGCTTTACCCAGGAGAAGTCTTCATTTTTTAGTAGTTTTTTGATGTTGCTTGTAAATTTTTGTGTTTCTTTTATAGCTTTAATATATGGATTACCAAAAACGCATAAACCGAACATACCAATGAGACCTATCATATCAGGAATAGGCCGTGATCCACATAAAATATCCCGCAAACTAAGCAGAATTTTAACTCCACTTCTCGGCACTATTAGTCCATCACACATAAAAAATTCAGGTAACCTCCTAGCGGCTGTGGGCTGGGGACGTCATTCTTCTCTGAGCTCTGCACCTGCTTCTAATATGTCGGTATATGGATCACTTATAACAAATGTAGTATAAGCGATGAGGAAAATAAACTGTGCTGTAAGTTACTACAAGACTAAAACTAATCATCTTCTTAAACAGCCTCGTAAGATCAAGGCTTTCATGTGGATGTCATAGATAGCACCAAACTCTTTCAGAAATATCAAAACTGTTATCTTTATACAACCAGATCACTGGTAAAAAAAAGGGTTTGAGCGTGTAAAGACTGAGAGCCTTGGCAAAGATTATTCCTTATTTGAAAATTGTGGACTGGTGATACAGAATCACAAAGAACTATACCAAAAAACAGAAACCATATCACTCGAGGACTACCTTCCGATTCCGATGCCCTGATAATGAAACGGAGGGGGGGGGGCTATACTGATGTTCATAGTTGAGTTAGAAATATTCTTGAACAGAAAATCAGCATCCTTTATCAAGTGTTTCAAAAAATGGGACTCAAGATAAGCCTTTCAAAAAAAGAGACATTGATCTGGGATTGGAATGAAAGCAATGATGGCACCTACCCTGAGCCCAACATAAACATACAGGATGTAGAATTGGTAAATACGAAACATTTCAGATACCTCGATGTATGGATCAGTTATAACAAATTAAGTACAGTAGAAAAAGAAATTGAACATAGAATATGCTTTGCCTGATGTAGTTTCCAACAACGCCACACATTTCTGCAAAACCAAAACATCAATTTCAAAACTCAAGTCAATTTCTTAAATTACCTCGTCAGATCAAGACTTTTATATGGATGTCATGTATGACGCCAAACCCGTTCAGAAATATCTAAACTGTCAGTTGTATACAACCGCTTCCTAAGATGAATTGGTTAAAAAAGGCTTTGGGCGAATAAAACCTAAAGACTTTAAATAAAGATCATCCTTCTTTGAAGATTGTGGACTGGCGCTACATAATCACAAAGAACTGTACCAAATAACGAAAACCACGTTGTGCGAATCTATCACACACGAACATACATGCATACATAAATACAAAAATACAAATCACATACAACGCCAAGCATCCATAGGTTAATTAATCACCACTACGTTATTATATGACAATTTACAAATCGCAGCAATGCGACAATTTTGTAATCGCTCAATTTTCATGTAGTCAGTTTTGTGCACTTTTGGGAGAAACGGATCACAGAAGCTTTCTTAAGTCTCCCCAAAGCTCGCTCGCTGATTGGTCAATGCCAACCAATCAGATCGACTGCAATCATTCTTTCCTCGCAGGGATCAGGAGCCTACAGTCACTTATTTAAGCAAGAATTTTCTAACCATATTTAGTGAGAATTCAGCTGCCAAACGAATCCACGACAGTTGAAACCATGCGCCAACTTTCTCACTCACACACACACCCCACACATGCTGAACATACCTTGCACACACACTCACATGATCTTTTCTTACACAGCAAAATCTTTCAAGAACAATCATTACAAGCTGCTTTCATAAACATTATTCCAGTGAACTTTAGAACACTAAAATAACAGTTAAAGAGAGACAACTCTTCTTTTATTCAACCTTTTCTTACTTAAATGCATGCTTTCTTTCACATCATTGTTTGATATTGTACATCTTGTTAAATATATATTTTATGTGTAACGATGTCTTTTGGTTATCCTTTTCTGCGTCACATATAATAGATAGGCATCTTTGTCGCCATATTTATTACAACGTTTCGGCCGTTGTACGCTCCGGTCTTCTTCAGGTAGTTGGAATGTCGGACTGAATCCTTTATTTCGCTCACTGGGGTAGACTGTTCTAGTTTCATGTGACATGTGAAACGTTGTAATAAATATGGCGACAAGGATGAAGACAATAGTCCGAAAAATGTAAATAGTGTACATAATACGTCATCTCAGAAATATAGACAGATACTGAAGGTCCCAAACGTTGTGATAAATATGGCCACAATGATGAGGACAATAGTCCGAATAATGTAAATAGTGTTCAAATACCTCATCTCAGAAATATAGACAGATACTGAACCTAAGAAACGTTGTAATAAATATGGCAACAAAGATGAGGACAATAGTCCGAATAATGTAAATAGTGTACATAATACCTCATCTCAGAAATATAGACAGATACTGAAAGGCCGAAACGTTGTAATAAATATGGCAACAAAGATGAGGACAATAGTCCGAATAATGACCCAAAATAGTGTACATAATACCTCATCTTCAGAAATATAGACAGATACTGAAAGGCCGAAACGTTTGTAATAAATATGGCCCACAATGATGAGGACAATAGTCCGAATAATGTAAATAGTGTACATAATACCTCATCGAAGAAATATAGACAGATACTGAAAGACCAAAACGTTGTAATAAATATGGCGACAAAGATGAGGACAATAGTCTGAATAATGTAAATAGTGTACATAATACCTCATCTCAGAAATATAGACAGATACTAAAAGGCCGAAACGTTGTAATAAATATGGCAACAAAGATGAGGACAATAGTCCGAATAATGTAAATAGTGTACATAATACGTCATTTCAGAAATATAGACACATACTAAAAGGCCGAAACGTTGTAATAAATATGGCCACAATGATGAGGACAATAGTCCGAATAATGTAAATAGTGTACATAATACCTCATTTCAAAAATATAGACAGATACTGAAGAATATTTCTATGATCTGCCCGCTCTAATTCAAGAGGAAAAGATTTAGAAGATTGGTTCATAAAGCATCAGGACAATATTCAAAAGCAGCTACAGTTTACGGATATATATTTGCTGAGTACAACGTAACGGTGGAAAACATAACCAAAAACCAAAGACCATTCCTTGCAATTGTGGCAAAGAATGCAAAGATAAAAGAAATGGCATTATAACTGTAAGGAACATGGAAAGCTCTAGTGAGGGGCGTGACAATGAAATCGGGCAGGACTCTTCATTTACGTTTTTCGGAAGTCACCAGGTCATATGTGTGCAAAGTTTGGGAGATGTTGTAAGCTACCAGCAGGCATGTGTTGCCTATAGCGAAATGCAAAAATCATCTACGGCATTCGGACAGTGTCAGGACGTCACGATTCTTCCAACGAGTGCAGAACTTCATCGATGGAAATCACAGAACATCACTGAGGCTCATTATCAGGGAACTCGAATAGTCGGGGACACAATATGCAATGTATTACATAAGAACCATCGGTACAACTCAAACTTGAAATATCCAGAAGTACCTGACAAGTATTTTCACGGCAACTGTTCCGACGAGCTACTTTCGCTGGTTTCCTGCTCCTTGATAGCGCCTCGTTGAGCCTGCTTAGTCACTCGCTATCCATTGACATGAGATGGAATAAATACATTGAATCAATAGCTTCATCTACTGCAAGGAAAGTTGGTTCTTTGTGTCGTGCGAGAAAGTTTTTCTTGTCTGAGTCCATCCTTCAAATCTATAAATCAACCATTCGTCCTTGCATGGAATATTGCTGTCATATATGGTCTGGTGCTCCCGCTGTACGTCTTTCGCCGGCTCCCGTACTGCATGAATTTAAGCGAGTTACCACGCTAGCATCTCGGTCCCACCCTTTCCTTATCAAAACGGTTATGTGTAATACATTCTACTCGAACATTTTTTTCTGTGCGAACTTCCCGTCTGTGGAACTCCCTTCCATTTACTTTTTTCCCTGATGGCGATAATCTTCAAATATTCAAGTTTAATATCAATCGACATCTGACACCCTGAGATTGTTCAATGTTCTTCTCTGTATCCTATATATCAAACACGTTTCTACTCTTTTTCTCAATCCTCTTTAAACCCCTTGCGTGCTAGTATTTTTTTTGCCTATTGGGGTCAATGTTTTAGCGTTTTTTTTTCAGATGAAAATATTTTTGACGTGAAGTGTTTGATGATTCCCGCGTTATGCATATCATGTTACCCGCTTCTGTGATGGTTTTAGTGGTGGCGAACACGTTTTCGGTCAAATGCTGCTGGTCACATTGAAAGGCTGGAAACAGATATGAAGCCCTGGATAGACCTTGTGTACGATGGAAGGCCGTAAGTGTTTCAGCAGGATTCTGTACCCCCTCACAAAGCCGAGGTGAAAGAAGATTGGGTGGTGGCCAATCTGCACGACTACATCACACCAAACATGTGACTATCTAACTTGCCAGACCCAAATCTCCATGATTATTATATGTTTGATGCTGTTAAACGAAAGACCAGTACGGCTGATTTATAGAACGCCGCCATTACCCGAGTAATGTCCAATATCTATAAAACCATGTGGTATATCCATGCAAGCGATTCCGGCCCTGCATTGAAGCCATCTTTACGGCTGAATTCGGCTACATTGTGTTATGGGATCTTACCCATAATAATAATAATGGACTATTTCATACTTAATAAATACTGCGCCTCAGGAGTAGGCAAGGAGTCAGTCGTTCACTTCTGAACAGACTGTTCGGTTGAACTCTCTGCCTTCGGGCGGAAAGGAACCCGAACCAGGCTACGCCGAGTGGCGGAGTCTCGTTCGGGGAGGTAAACCGGCCCTGAGCCCGTTTATACAGGTTCAAAATGATATTTTTTTGCCGAGCCCTTATTTCGGAGATCCCACAATAAATACCCGACCTTGTGTCACATGATGCCCCAGTGGGGGGGGGGACTGAATATCGTTAGTCGTTCAAGTCGATCTCGGTCGACCGGCTGATCGGTTGAACTCTTCGGGCGGGGAGGAACCCGAACGAGGCTACGCCGAAGGGCGGGTCTCCTTCGGGGAGGTAAACCGATCCTGAACCCGTTTATACGGGTTCAATGGGCATATTTTTTGCCGAGCCCACGGGCTCGGAGAGCCCACGTCAAACCGGCCTTGTGCCACATGATGCCCACGTGTGGGGGGTGACTAAATATAGTCAGTAGTTCAAGTGGAGTCAGTAGTTCAAATCGAGTCAAGAGTCGAGTCAGAGGCAGTCCGAAACAGAGTCGCGTTCAGACAATTACTGCAAGACATTGGAATAGTGATACTGGTCGAGACTGCATTGTTCTCTCTACTAAACCTGATTGTTCATACTAACACTTCTACTTCTCTGTATATATTCATGTTTGTAATATATCTGTGTTATTCCATACCTGTGTTCGAGTTCATCTTTATTGGTTCTACCTTGGACTATCACCGTGTTACAAGGAACCGGACCATAACACATAGAATAAACGTATCATCCATTTATTACAGCACCTGTGCACCAAGTTTCGTTTTAATAAATTTATTTGTTTGTAAGATGTGGTTGTTTTTCTTGCGGTCTTCAGATACGATACGCATCTTGTATGTTTAAAAAATATGGATACACCACCGAATATCCAGTAAAGAAAAAAAAAACAACAAAAACTATCGTTTATTGAAAAGAAGGTTATTATGAACAATTCAGTAACATTTTTTCTACTGTTTCCGGATATCCTCGTTTCTTGTTTTAATGCTTCAAAAAAGAGGTAACTCGGCAGATATAGTGATCAAACCTAAATCTTTTTGTCGAGAGTTTTTTATCCGCTGTTAAAAGTTGACGTTTTAAGGCGAAAAACTGCTTGTGTAATAGTAATTTAAATATATCTTGTGTTTTACGAGTTGTATCTCTAAATAATTCGGGAAATATAAACATCAAGTAGAAGTTGAAATATCTGGGAAGCGTTTTAAGAGACGATCGAAGATGTGACACCGAAATCCGAAGTATGCATTGGACGAACAAAAGAAGCATTCCAAAAGCTAAGCAAGGTGCTGAGAGAACGGAAAATTTCGTTAGAAACAAAGAAATGAGTGCTGGATTGCTTTATGATATCTATCCTATTATATTGGCAGCGAATGTCGGATTGGTTCCCCCACGGATGAAGAAAAACTAGAGCAACAGATTTTGTCCTACAGAAGGATATTGAGAATTCTATCAGGACGGAGCGAATGGCAACAAAGACGTCTTAAAGAAAATGGCAACAGAAAGAACACTTGTACTAGAAAATTGGAACATTTAATTTGAGATTCCTTGGACATAAAATGAGGAAAGGAGGCTTTTTTTAAAACGTAACCTTTTTAAGTGTATTGAGAGAGCAAAAGAGATAGAGAAAGGAAGTGAGCCCCTTACCTCACGTGCGTGTATGAAGTGATGGCGGGACGAGGGCGGGGGCCTTAGCAATTTATCAAAAAATGCCAAGAGCCAAAAAGAAATTGTTCCTGGAGACCCATGATAATCTATGTCCTGAATGGACGCGGCGCATAAAAAAATCCTGTTCTCATCTGTTTTTTTAATATATAGAAATATAATCACCCATGCTCGAGAGCCACTCAAGGAAGAGGGTTACAGTCCAGAAATAGTAATGCTGAATATGGTGGTAAGAAATGAAGATTCTGAAGATGAAGAGGAAAGATAGCAATTAACTTGAAGAGTTCAGGAAAAACACGGGAGTCTCTTCCATAAAGTGACAATTCCTGTGAAAAATATCTCTGATCGGAACTTTTTCTTACATTTGGAGAAAAAGAAAACGGGAGTAATGAGGATGATTCGAATTGTGGGAGTCAATGAAATAAAACTTTTCTAAATATCTGAAAGGTGGAACTAAAGAATGCATCTCAGGTTGAAGAAAAATTACGTCATTCAGAAGAAAAAAAGGAATTTGGTGCCTTTAAAGGCAATGGCAACGAAGGTAATGCCGCTGTACATTCTTCCGCTTGAATAAATTACAAATAGGAACTGCAGTGTTGATTATGGGAAAATAATTCAGATAAATATGTTTACTGAGTCAATATCTTAGAACTCTCGCAAGAATTAGTTCAAAAAAAGGAAAGTATTGTTCATTGGGAAATACACTTTTTCTTAATTTTAAAAAACTATTTAGGTATTTGGTTTCGTTTCTAACCCCCCCCCACGCACAAATACACACGTACCCGCAAAGATAAGTATATCTTGATATCTGTGTTTTGTTTTTATATCTACATTTCTAATCTTTAAATTTGCTTCAGAAAAAAAAGTCATAAATAATTTCCAAACCATTTTCCCTTCATAATTTTGTAATGACAAATGCATCATCTGAACTAAACGTTTTTAGTAGGGATTAACAACTTGGATGTGCGGTTGGTGTAATGGATAATCGCTCGAAATTGAATAACTAGAGAGCCGAGTTCCAATCCAGTTGCATTGGTTATGGTTTTGCCAAAAAATATCCCTGGAAAAGGTTTGAATGACAAAAACTGGGAGGTCCAGGCGTTGCATGGTAAATACCTAAAAAAGAAAGAAGTGGCTGAAGAGCACCAGGTTGAAAGCTGAAACAAGATGCATCAAAATTCAAGTTCCTCACTTCTTCTATGTTTTATGTCCTTCATGACCTTCCATAATTTCCTATTCTTTGTAAATCTTAAATAAAATTTTGTCATTTTGTTTTACCATTCATTTAATCAAGCTTCCTTGATGATTTATGCATTGTTTTCTTTCCTTCCTCTTGCCTTTAGCCTGTCTTAAAAGTATCAAAAACATAAAAGTTTTTTTCTTCATTAGGTGCCCTAGAAAAATGTCCAGTTTTCATCTGATGCTAAATATAAGTATCCTACAGCATTTCCATTTTGAAAAATTTCAACATTGATTGGTAAAAAGAATGAAAAGAAAAGATATGGGCCAACAGAAAACACATCAGTGTCTGAGGAGCACTGGGATGAAATTTGAAACAGAATGAAATAATTATCAAAATGGGACCAAAGCCTTGCAAAAAAGATCTTATTACTGTCAAATAACTAACCCGAAATGCAGGATCTGCGGAAAATATGCTGTAACTGTTGACCTTATTATCTCAGGATGTCCGGAACTGACAAAAAAAAAAAAATGAATATACTCAGAGACATAACAAGGTAGTGATATATGCAAGAAGGACAAAATGAACACCAACCAGACACAATTATCCCAAATAATGATGGAACTATCCTCTGGGACATGCCAATTCAAACTGAGATGAAAATAAAAGCCAACAGACCTGATATTATCATAAAAGACAAGAAATTTCTTCCATGTAAACTTATTGAAGAGCAGTACCATCTGAGAGAAACACCTCCATGAAAATTATCGAGAAATTGTCCAAATACAAGGACCTGGAGGTCAAGATTAACAGGATGTGGGGGAATGAAGACTGAGACTGTATTAATATTAGGTTGTCCCAAAAGTTCGTAAACACTTGCGAAAAATCAAGATCCGCACGAACTCACCGAAGCACAAGCCAAAAGACGTGTTGAAATTTGCCGTCAATTGCTCAGCAATCCATTGGACGAGCATTTTTGGAAGCGCATTGTGACATCGGACGAGAAATGGATCTATCTGGTCCAGCACAATCGAGACAAGCGATGGGTTCAGAAAGGGCAAGAGACACCGTCGGTTCCAAAACAAGATCGATTCGGCAAGAAAGTCATGTTGTGAGTTTGGTGGAACTTTGAAGGAATCGTGCATTTTGAGTTGGTTCCAAATGGTCGTGCCATCAGTGCCGAACTTTACTGTCAGCAACTGGAGCGGGTCTACAAAAAGTTGAAGCAAAAGTACCCGGCTCTTATCAACCGAAAGCGCGCTTTGATGCAGCAGGACAATGCCAAGCCACACACCGCCAGGAAGACCAAATACAAGTTTGAAGAGCTGGACGGCGTTGAGGTTCTGCCACATCCAGCCTACAGTCCTGACTGTGCTCCATCAGATTACGGCCTTTTCCGCTCAATGCAACACTTTCTGAAGGGTCGCCGATTCGATTCGTTTGATGAAGTCGAGGAAGCGTGTCAAGAATTCTTTGATTCGAAGCCGGCTGAATGGTACTTTCACCAGATCCGAAAGCTTGCAGATGGATGGCAGAATGTCTTGGAAAATGATGGTCTTTATTTTTGGGAATAATTTTTTTGCAAGTGTTTACGAACTTTTGGGACAACCTAATAGTATAATGAGAACTATGGGCCTCGTGAGAAAATGAATGGACACTTTTACTCATAGTGTCTCAGGTAACATCAACCTATTGGTTGCCCAGATGATTGCCCTACTAGGAACATCCCATATACAAAGAAATTAAATTTCAATTCTCTTATAGGGTCTAATGACCATCGTTTGGACCCATCACTACAGGATACAAAGCAAGAAACCTAACATACACAAATAATAATAATAATAATAATAATAATAATAATAGACCACAAAAAACAGAATGTTCCTGAAAGAAACTGGTATGAACATTATCCAGATCCGGTTACAGAGATAGAACCTGTAACTATCTCGTGGGACTTTAGAATACACACAGACAGAACAATCGAAGCTAATCGCCCAGACATCGTGATCAGAGACCGCAAAAACAAAATGTGTTTTCTTATTGACATGACAGTCCATGCAGATTGTAATGTATTTTTGAAGATCTTAAAAAAAAAACAAAAAAAAACGAAAAAAAAACGAAAAAAAAAAAAAATACAAGGATCTTGAAGTGGAATTCTTAAAAATGTGATACAGGAGGATATTAATAATTCCAATTGTTGTTGGAGCCCATGGATTATTTGGGAAAGGTTCCGATAGACTCATTGAAGTGATTCCTGGTAACTTAAGCCGTAAAGAAATAAATTGAAAAAAAATTGTACTCATAAGTGTAACTCACACGTTGCGAACAGTTTTATCTATTTGAAATGTGATATTAGACAGGAAATGTGTATACGGCGGAAATCCAAGGAAATAATAATAATAATAATAATAATAATAATAATAATAACAACAATAATAATAATAATGCAAGCAAATTGCCCAGATATTATTATCAAAGACAGGAAATTTTGCACACTGAGTGACATGAGCGTACCAAATGACAAAAACATCTCTGCGACAGTTTTTGAAAAACTAAGCATATACAATGAACCGGAGGAAGAAACAGAAAAAAAAATGTGACATTTAAAACTAAAACTATTTCTGGTTTGGTTGGAGCTTTGGGTCTGATAAAGAAAAGAACTCAAGAAGAAATCAACAAAATCCCCGGTGAACAAACTCTCCAGGAAATATTAAAAACAAATAAGAAGTGTCAAATGTTCGGCAAAGAACACTTTGATCATTTAAATTTGTTTGTTCATAGCTACTTTTTAATTAAGTAGAAAAAACAACCAATCACAACCTTCGTTTGCCCTTGGTCATTGGTTATCAATAAAGAGTTATTTTTTTAACTACAGTAGAATCCCTTATAACTGGAATCGCTCATATCCGGAGTTTCTCATGTCCGAAATCCCGCATATCCGGACATGATTTTGATGTGTATATTTGAACTATTTGGGTGATATATAACTGATTTGAAATTTCTGTTTTTCAGGAAATTTAAGTTGGATAATTGCTTATGCTTATTTCACCCGAATGGCTTGTATTAGTGCAAAAGATGATTGGAATAAGAGGAAAGGATGACAACGAGACACATCTGCAACAAGATAGTGACGAGATGCATGTCTGTAATGAAACCTGGACTGAAATTGAAAAAGTTATTGAAAAGGTTGTCAGTTTTATGGAAATAAAGCCAGCATTCAGCCATGACCGTTGCAATAACGAGTTAAAAAGTGTCTTTCGTTTAAAAAATTTCAAGAACAAAAGCAAAACGAAATGCGGAAAATGTTGAGAATGACATTAGGAGAGAAAGAACCATCATGCAACAGCGATTAAAAAATCCTCATTACATTATTTGTTTTGCATACGTGGCAGAATTAATTTAATGAATTTTTATTAACATTACATAATTTATGTTTTTTACTGCAAAACATTGAAAATAAATGTTAAACCTGATTTCACATTTTATATTTTAATCTAAATATAACCTCTCATATCCGGACTTTGTAATCAATTCCCCATATCCGGAATGCCTTCTTAGTCCAGTTTTCAGGGATTCTACTGTATTTTAAATATGTTACTCTTGATCAGATATTTAATCATAGAGGTTGTTTTTTAATACACGTTCTTTTGAGACAAGTGTATGTTTATGCAGGCCAGGCGGCATGTATTTATAATTATTACTTTTATATCTTTTTCGGCTTAGCGATTAAAACTCGCCAAAATTTGTGAAGGTTCCAATTTATTTGACAATCATTTTTTTCGTATATACCGACCAATGAGAGACGTGGTCTCAAGCTCTAGTAACATCCCGAATAGTGGGGCCTAATTTTCTCAATAAAGAGAGCTCAGGTCAATAGATGCGAAGAGTAGACATTTTGACAGGCCAACATCAAAGATGGCATTTGACATCTAGGAGAGAATTTCAAAGAAGGCACCAGTTACCGGATAATTGCAGCGAGACTAATGAATTTTGAAGTTCAATTAAAAATTCTTCTGTGCTTGGACAGCCAAAAACGAAAAGAATTTTAAGACATTTGTCCTTGAGATGCCCGTGGATAAAGTGAAAGTGAAAGTGAAAGTAGGTCTTTTCATTCATTTTTTTGCACCTTTGTTTTTTTTTTTTTTACTGCCTTCTTATATTGTTTTCTCTTTTTGTTTTTTCAAAATCGTTGTCTTTTCCCAAACTGTGATTCTTTCCATTTCTCGATGGTAATCTTTTTTATCTGAATTTATCCTGTTTAATAAGTACACAAAAGGATTTTTTTTAAATTTTGTATTTGTACTTTTACCTGTGTAAATAAATGTATTTTTCCTTTTAGAATTTTACAGTGGTTGTCTTGGTTTGTTATTTTGCGTCTATTATATTTTTTCTATTCTAGTTCTAGACTAAGTTTTTGTGTCTGGCACAAGAAGTTGGATTTGCAAGAGAATAAAATGTTTATATATGACCCCACATCATTATGAAACAAATGCAGTAAAAAATGTTTAAACTAATAATATAAAATCACAACACTTGATAATAACATAAATAGTAAATCTGAGAAAATAACCACCCCCACTAGCCCGAGGAGCGAGGAACTGATTGATTAATTAACTGAATTGTGATTTTACGCCTTATCAATCTTTTAAAAGTTATTTGAAGTCGGAAAATATTTCTATGGAAATAAATGATTTAATGATACAAGTCCTACTAATGAAGCCATAGAAGACGGGGGAGAAGAGGTTTCATGCCTTTCCCAAACGTAAATGAGCCTGACTGGAATTGGAACTCGGTTCTCCGAGTAATAATTCCAAGACATTTTCCATTACATCACACGCATATACAAGCTTCCAGCATCTGCAATTCCCAAGCAGTCACATATCTAGGTACTGACCACGCAAACATCCACTTTTCACTTTTCATATGTATGAAAAAAAGATTAAAAAAGTAAAACAGACAGTTACGTTTACACTAGGAGCTGGGTTTTATTGACTCATTTGTATTTTTTACGGTTTATCAACCTTTTGCATGTTATTTAAAGCCAGAAAATACGCTTGTATTGTAAGAATATTTTGGAGATAATGATGATTTACTATTACAAGTCTTATTATTTAATCAATATCCGGGGTAGTTTATTCGTAACTTTTTCAAAGGTATTTGCGCGTAAGTTAATATAATGACCCCCGCCTCGAATGAAATTGGAACTCGACTCTCCGAATTCCAATTTTGAGCCGTTATCAATTGCACCAGCCACACATCCAAGCTTACAGGATCTGGGATACCCATCTAGGTACGATGCTAACCCCAACCCCAGAAATACATAGGCGGGACATCCCGAAATGTTAAAAAAAAGAAAAATAAAGAATATACGAGACTCAACAAGACTTGTGCTTAACCCTTTGCCTTTCCTGTGAACACGAGCCATGATTTTTAAAGAGTGGGAAAACTAAGGAAAAAAGTCTACTATTGGGCAGGACATCTAAGAAAAGACATTATCTAATAATTTGTGTATCATTTATAACCACAAGACGATTTATGACTACTGCAAGGCAACTCAGCTCATCTGGCAAATAGAATGTGTTGATATGTAGTGTTTCACATAATAAAATACGTACAAATCATAAGTTATTTACACTACGCTCTGTACATCTCATGTGATACACAGAGCGTAGTGTAAATAATTTCATAATCCAATATGGCAAATATTTACTTTTTAATTTATTCAAATTTGCTCTCATCTTAATAATTATAGATGTTATTTATAAACAACATTTTAGCCAAAGCCCCTCTAGACATCATCAGGTGTCTAAGTGGGTGGTGCTGAAATAGAATATATATATATATATATATATATATATATATATGTATAAAATCCTGAGCCGACCAAGCATAGAAATTAATACAATATGGGAACCAGTGCCAGAGAAAAGAGACAATAACAACAAAAATTGCAATATGAGCTCTGGTAAAAACAGTCAATGACAACAGCAAAAAATTGCAATATGAGAACTGGTAAAAAACGGTCGCTGAACACATTAGGTTTATAATAGCCAGAAATTCATACATAGATGTCCCCAAGGACACATGGCAGAGTAGATAAAAGCGTTAGTTAGACAGTTAGTGACAGGACCTAAAGAGTGTGAATTCAGTACATGGTTAAGGCGGTGGAGAACTTGGAGAGGGGATAACTGATAACTGACATCCATCAGAACGTGGAACTAAAACAGTCTACCCCAGCGAGCGAATTAAAGGGTTCAGCCGAAGAAGGCGGGAGCGTACAACGGCCGAAACGTTGTAATAAATATGGCGACAAAGATGAGGACAATAACCCGAATAATATAATATATATATATATATATATATATATAGAGAGAGAGAGAGATAGAGAGAGAGAGTGAGAGAGAAGTGGAAGTGAGAATATGCTGATATATAGTGTTTTACATAACAAAAACCTGTGCATCACATGTGATGCACAGAGCTTAGTGTAAATAACTTATGATTTGCACTTTTTTATAATGTGAAACACAATATACCAACACATTCTATTTGCCAAATAATCTGAATTGCCTTGCAATAGTTGTAAATATGAAAGCGAGCATGAACGTTTGGATAAGTCACACGAAAATGCTCTGGACAGGCAAAGGGTGAAACAACACACTTAAAGTACTGCTATATCAGCAACATATTCCTGATAACAGTCTTAAGCAGGAGAATGGATCTTCAACGTGATGTAAGTGTTAGCAGTCTTGTCTCGCTAGATCAGTGACAACTGAGTAGTGAGTTCGATCCTCAGTGGGCTCTTAACAGCCTTTTTGCCCCGATCTAAGCTACCCTTAGAAAATCATACATTGGAACCAGCATTCTTTAGTTTAATTACCCTTTCCCTCTCAAGTTAGGTGAACAGAAATGTCCATTCTCTGGGCGATGGGTGACACTTTACATTCTTCGAGTGCGTTTTTCGTGTTTGTTGTTACGTCTGAATGAGTATATAGTGATTTGTCTTACATTTTATCCAAGTCCCGCATTAATTTAGTCCATGTAACTGATATTTCTGCCACAATTAAAAAGTGGGGTTATGACTAGCACCATTTTGTTTAATTTCTTGTATTTAGATTATTTTTCATACTGTAAATATTCATTGGGATTTTCATTTTTAAAAGTTGTTATTTTATCCCTTAGACAAATTTTACATATATGGTCTGGGGCCCCTTATGTTTGTCTCAAGGTTCTTGATGTAATCTAGAGATGGATATGCAACGTAATGGGCCCTGATCTGGCATCTCGTTTGCAGTCGCTCTATCACAGACGTGCCGTCGCCTCCCTCTATCTTTTTTTACAAATACTTTCATGTTAACTGCTCCGATGAGCTGCTTTCGCTGGTTCCCAGGCTTCATGAATTTAAGCGTTCTACTAGGCTGGCATCTTGCTCACACCCTTTCACTGTTAAATGTAGTCGTCTCTTCTACTCCAATAGCTTCATGTCTCGCACCTCTCGCCTGTGGAACTCCCTCCCCTTTTCCTCTTTCCCTGATAGCTATAATCTCCAGTTATTCAAATGTAATGTCAATCGACGTCTCCCGATGCCCTGATCTTTCCGCTATCCTTCTCTTCATCCTTTCCTCTATCACTCCTCTTTGTTCTCGCTCCAACTCTCTGTAACCCTTTGCGTGCTAGTGGTTTCCCGCCTTGCCTGGGGTGAAACTACTTAAATCTATTGGTTTTTTTTACAATTTCTAATTTAGTTCTACACACACACACACACACACACACACACACACACACACACACACACACACACACATAAAGTCTACTAGTCTGGCATCTCTCACCCTTTCACTGTCGAAACTGTTAAATGTAGCTGTCTTCTACTCCAATAGCTTCATGTTTCGCACCTCTAGTCTGTGGAACTCCCTCCCCTTTTCCTGTTTCCCTGAGAGCTATAATCTCCAGTTATTCAAATGTAATGTCAATTGACGTTTCCCGATGCCCTGATCTATCCTCTAACCTTCTCTTCATCCTTTCCTCTATCACTCCTATTTGCTCTCGCTCCAACTCTCTGTAACCCCTTGCGTGCTAGTGGTTTCCTGCCTTGCTTGGGTTGAAACGCTTAAAAAAATATGCTGTAAGGAATACTGTGGTATGTTTGGGTCAGTAATTGTTTCTAGTTAAGTTTAAGATAAGATAGATTAAAGACCAGCCTTCTCCTATCCTCCCTTTTGGCCTGGTACTGTATTTTAGTATTACGCAAAATAAATATTACATATGGGACTTTGAGCTATTATGGTGGTTCTATTAAGAATGGTAAGTAAGAAAGTGATATTTTGGTGTAAGGAACATTGTATAGTTTGATTATGGCTAGCAATGTTTAACCCATTACCTGCCATGAGCTCCATTTGAGGATCTGTTAAAATTAAACTCACTACAATGTTATTCCTTGTATTTACATTGAATTGCTTACATACATTGCATTTGCAGAGGTACATTTTACAACACTTAGCCTTTAAAGTTTTTATTATTAACTGTAAGAAGACAATTTCTGTCGTCATTTTACATTTCACGAGTAGAAAAATAATGACTATTTGTTGTATTTTTTAATTATATTAATCATTATTTACATTATTCGGAAAGTTATTTGTTATATATATTTGTCGCCATATTTATACAAACGTTTCGATAGTTGTTCGCTCCGGCCTTCTTCAGTTGGTTGGAATGTCGAACTGAACCTCAAGGACATATGGCACAGTGGATAAAGGCGTTGGTTAGATCCAGTGACAGGACCCAAAGAGTGTGAGTTCAATACCCGGTTAAGGCAGTGAAGGACTTTCAGAGGGAAATTAGCAGGAGATAACTGATAACTGACATTCATCAAACATGGCACGTGGAATTAGAACAGTCTATCCCAGTGAGTGAAATAAAGGGTTTAGTTCGAAATTCCAACCACCTGAAGAAGACCGGAGCGTACAACGACCGAAACGTTGTGACAAATATGGCGACAAAGATGAGGACAATAGTCCGAATAATGT
This sequence comes from Acanthosepion pharaonis, assembly GCA_903632075.3. NCBI lineage: Eukaryota > Metazoa > Mollusca > Cephalopoda > Sepiida > Sepiidae > Acanthosepion > Acanthosepion pharaonis. The sequence continues at coordinate 487,820 of CAHIKZ030001317.1, forward strand.
AAATAGTGTTTTTAAGGTTATTCATCTCAGAAATATAGACAGATCCTGAAGGGTGATAAATATGGCGACAAAGATGAGGACAATAGTCCGAATAATGTAAATAGTGTACATAATACCTCATCTCAGAAATATAGACAGATACTGAAAGACCAAAACGTTGTAATAAATATGGCGACAAAGATGAGGACAATAGTCCTAATAATGTAAATAATGTACATAATACCTCATCTCAGAGATATAGATAGACAATTTCTAATCAATATTATTTTTTGATGTTTTATACACATATATATTTGATGTTTTAGTTTCTATAAAAACGACAAACTACTGAACTGAAACATAAAGAATAAATAAATTTCTAAGACATCTATCTGGGCCAAAAATGCGCATTAAAAAAAATTTGGCAGTTAATGGGCTAAGACAGATTTATAACCATCTTTCCTCATTCTGTCTTTTTGGCCTTGTGCCACATTTTCTGTTTTAACGGAAATAAATATTATTCTGAACTGGAGAATGCTGTTTTATTAAATGACGTTAATTCATTCAGATGGGGAGGCATGGTAAGTGCTATTATCTATAAATGAACTTCAGCCGATCACTTCTTCTTACAAAACCCTTCTTCTATGTGACGTGTCCCTCCAGGATTCTTCCCACGATTTCATATCCCTTGTAAATTTTTCTCTTTTAATTATCTCCCCTAAACACTGTTCCACCATCCATTTATTCACTAGGTAGGCTATACATTGTTTTCCTCTATTCCACTTTGTTGTTCATGATGACGGTCGTCTTTGAGTATAGAATCCAGAGGTTAGCAGTGAATATTTCGAAGGCAGTAGGGAAGCGTAGTTCAGGTTGGCAGTGGATATCCCGGTAAAGTAGCAGAGCGTAGTTATACTTTCTTTTCCTCTTCGCCTGACAATCTGGCACTGGACATTCGGATAGAGTAAACAAAATGGCCGCCTTTATACACGACGGATTGAATATTCTACGTCTTCTGATTGGTTAACCCTTCTCTTGGTGGACTATAAAGTGAGTCAAGTCATTTGGGCTAGCTCACTAGTACATACATATATACAAAAAAAAAAAAAACAGCAACACTCCTCCCTTCAATCTGTCCTGTGAGTATCAAATTTTCCAAGACCTCTTTCTTCATTATGTACACCAGAAATTTTAATTGTCTCGTTCTGATTGTAAGTATGTGTCTTTTTTGTTTTCATTTTCCCTAAATCTTCGCCCCACGTCCCCTTCACGACGTTGGCGATCACTGCTCTCCACAATTTCATTCTCTTTATAGTGCTTAATAAATATTATATTTTTCTTATCTCCCCTAAGTTGTTTTTCTCTGTTCTTGCTTTCAATCTTTCTCGTGAGTATCAAATTTTCCAAGCCCACTTTCCTGATTATACTCCCCAGAAAGTTCAACTGTTTCTTTCTGATTTTAAATATATGTGTCTTTTTGTTTCCATTTTTCTTAAATTTCCGTCGTCGCTCACATGTTCGGTCCATGGTATTCTCAGCATCCTTCTGTAGAACCACATTTCTGTTACTTCAAGTCTCTTTTTGATATTTGAGGAGATTGTCCAGTATTCGCTGTCATATAGGAAGACAGATATCACCTAACAGTTCAGTACACTTTACTTTGTTTCTAACGAAGTTTTTCTGTTTCTTAATACTCTGCTTAGCTTTCGGAAGGCATCTTTGGCTATTCAAATGCGTCTCTGGAGTTCATTTTCGAAATTTCCGGTCCCCTGTTAGAACTCTTCCCAGATATTTAAATTGCAGATTAATTGCAGAACTTGTTTGATTTTGGCATCGCCGATTTGTAATTCTCACTTTGGGTATTCTCAGCATCCTTCTGTAGAACCACAATTCTGTTACTTTTAATTTCTTCTTCATCTGTGAGTAGATTGTCTAGTATTCACTACCATATTACATGACATTCAGTATTCTTTATTACCAAAGTATGATTTCCTATTATCTAACTTTCAAAACGATCTCGTGTTCATATGATTGACGTGCATTACGGCTTGTATCGCCAATTTGGTTGAAATAAAATTCATTTTTTAAATAAAGCTGTTTGATGTTCCAGCATGACAAAATACACCTGTCGAAATTCTCTTCTATGTCTACCATTCACCTACGTATACATGTGGGTCCTTTAAATTTCCCAGTGGTATTTAGGGACATACCATCATAGGCGTTGTTGTTGTTGGGGGTTTTGTTACAAGTAGGTATTTACAAGAGTGTGTTGCTAGCCAGTTTCGAATTCAGTTTTGACTTTCTACTAGACTGGTCGACAATCAAGGTCAGAGAACGTAGTTTGCCGTGCTACTAACATCTAGTTAGGCTTTTTACAATGGTATTAGTGCCAAAGTAAACGCAGGGCTGAAGCTGGAATTCGAACTTCTTATTTTACGCGCTGTGCTGCTGCAGTATTACTAATCAGAGTTACTACAAAGACGAATATAATTACTAATGTACATTAGTAGATAAATACATCCCAAAATGATAAGATAAAGAACAAATAGGAAACGTTTATCAATCTGACATGTTTCGCTTTTATTAAAGCTTCATCAGAGAATGAGATATGGAAAAAAAAGGAGAAAGAAATTCTGGTATTTTTATTTTTGGGTTTGCTTTTCATTGGTTAATCATGTTTCACGTGCATTCGACTTGTTAGACAAACGTTAGTACAATTTGTGGCGTTCCGAATTCAAGGGGAGACGACACGTCATTTCGAAGTTTCAAGAAATCAACGGAATTCAAACCTAACTGAAAAACCGCAAATATTGCTTTATGTATGTAAGGGCTCTTCTTGAGGGGACATCTAATACGCACACAAAACATCATTCACAAATAATAAATACGCGAACAACACACTGCTTTCCAATTTTATCTGGGAAAATTAAAAACTAAATTCACACCAAATAATCATGGAAAATAAGGAAAAGGACATCAGCCTACAACAATCAATCCAAAAACTGCAAACTTTGCGTATTTAAAAAAAAATAAATTTAACTACCTTGCGAGACCAAAACAAACTACTAAATAAACGATCATGACTCATCTCAAAATGCAGACAAGAAAACAATTTTTACTACGTTATTTAAAAATCGAAAACTGAAAAGGATAAAAAAGTAAATAAAATAAAAAAGCAAAAACAAGTAAAATAAATTAATCCATCTAAATAAAGTAAATAATAAACAAATAATAAACAAATTAACAAACCATACCCGCAAAAATAACCGTTGGAATAGACTACTGACAATCCGTCACTGACCGTATACATAAATAGTCGAGAAAAACACAACGCATGTGGACTGACGATTGCGTTTAGCATGAACCAGTCTGTCGCCTCTGAATGTTGATTTCAATGTTCACTTATATATATATGTATATATATATATATATATATATATATATATATATATATATATATATATATATATATATATATATATAAAATTGAACATTGAAATATAGTCTTAAGGTGCTATATTTATCCCCCTTTGCTCAATATCAGAGGTAGAGGATTTTTATGCAAATAAAAAAATTGAACATTGAAGTCAACACTTAGAGGCAACAGTCTGTTTCATGCTAGATGCAATCTTCAGGCCTGACGATTGCATCTAGAATAAAAAAAGACAATTGCCTCTAAGTGTTGACTTTATGATTTCAATTTTTTATTTTGCACACGCTCTTTTTTATTTTCCCATAAATATATCTTAAAATTTAAAGATATATATATATATATATATATATATATATATATATATATATATATATATATATATAAGCATATTAGTTGGTCAGAATATGAATCAAATATGGATAGGAAACCATAGCACCACATTCATCTTTGCTCTCTATCGCCCTCAGGACGTAGGGATAGTAATCATCGCCGAAAATCTGAGAAGATTGATAATATCCTCACTCAATTTCCCTCGGCCACCTTTCATATCTGCGAAGATTTCAATATCCAACATGAGGAATGTCTAGCCGACTCCAACAAAATCGATGTTGGAGGTAGATGTTGCAGATACTTCTCCTTCGCCTATGAATGAACCCAGATCATCGGAGAACCTACCCGGGTCCCGGACGCGACGGGATATCAGGCGAGCCTCCTTGACCTTTTCCTAACCTCCTGTCTTGATAAATGCTTAGGAAAATTTTGACCTCAACTAGTCAGGCCATTCCCTAAACAATGTCCAGATTGATGCCAAAACTAAGGCATCGCCTGATGTACAGTTCCATATATATATATATATATATATATATATATTTACCTCAAAGCAAAGCAGAAAATTAAAGGACAAGAAGGAAATAAAAATGGTAACATGAAACAGTTAAAAAAATAAAACCATTAAACAGAAAGAGTCTGTCGAAAACAGATATTAAGACAGCTGAAACCTTTCTTGGTTGGGTTCTTGACCTAAACTGTGGCAGACACAGAAAATAAATGCCGGTTTCGTGGTGGGGTGCGGATTAACGAACTATCTTATTAGTATAGGCGTAGGTGAGATTCAGATGATAATATATATTCATAAATGTGTGTGTATATGAGTCTGTGTGTGTGTATGACTAGTAGCACATTAAGTTTGTTGGCTTGTCGCATGTTGATTTAGGAAAGTTTTTTACGCAATACTCTTTGTTTTAGATAAAAACAAACGTTAGATTTTTAAAGCTGGATTCTATATTTGATTACACAACAAACCCCCAAATGCAAAAAACATTTCCTTTGAATGTTTTTTCTGACATTTTTTTAGATCATTCTTATCTACACACTCACCATGATCTCGCCCGCTATTATTATCTAATTACACTTGCAGCTACGACCATTTGTATGCATGAAAAATACCCAAGAGAAGAAATTAAAATAGTTTCCACCCTATCACCTGTCATAGTAGCATCGACATCTTTCTAAGCACCAACAATGGCTTCCTGTTCTCGCCAAGTAAGTGTCGATTACACTCGAGCTTTTTTTATCGCCCAAACAACCGTATTTCTTCCACTTATTTTTCTTCTTCTTGTTGCTAAAGGAATATCTCTTCTTCCTTTAGGATGTGGGCGATCATGGCCCACCACGACTTCCTATCATTTGTAACTTTAAGTAATGTTTGTCGCCCTCTTATCCCATCCAGTCGCTGTCCTCAGATCAAAGTCTGTTAGAAAACTCGATGTTTCCCGCCAATTCTATTAAATTCAATAGGCCCTTTGAATCACAAAATCTCCAAGCCATCTTTCCTCATTCTGTATCTCGGAATTTTCAACTGTTTGTTTTAAAATGAAGTTTCCTTCCGTACAACAAGAAATCACATGACGCGATTCCTGGTCGGCTTGAGAAGCTACAAGCAAAATTGGGGGCCCATATCGAATTTTAAATAAAGACCCTTGTTAAACGCTTTCCTCGTATATCAAACTTTTGTAAAAATTATAGTTAATAAGTAAATTATAAGTATTTTATAATGAGTTACTTTTCAGTCAGTGAAAATATATATATATATATATATATATATATATATATATATTTGAGAGAGAAAAAAATGAAAGTACTTTAAAATTTAGAATTCCCAGCATCTCTCATTCGTGTAGTCACACCAACGTAAACAAATTAAGTCCGATGAAGTCCTAAAGGATGAAACGTTTCACACAAAAGATTTGTACCACTTTGTTATACATCTTTACTCCAATATATATATATATATATATATATAGATAGATAGATAAATAGATAGATAGATAGATAAGATGATTGAAAAGTAACTTCCCATTTTATACATGAGTAATCAGCCAGGAGTCCTGGCATAACACCTTGTGACTTTTTCTTTGTGGTTCGTTAAAGGGGCAAGTCTATTATTCCAAACCAAGGCTTTGGAAAAATTTGAAGAATTGAGGGCGAATACAATGCCTTCCATACCACAAGAATTCCCGGTGGAATCATTTGACACGATTCCTGGGCGGTTCGACAAGCTGATAGCGAAATCTGCTGCCCATATCGAATTTTAAATATAACCTGATGCTAAACGATTTCCTCTCATATCCATTCATTTGAAAATTTATGGTTAATAAATAAATTATAAGTATTTTAAATGGGGCGTTACTTTTCAAACATTCTTTAGATCTATACTATCTGCCCCAGGGTTTGAACCCGCACTTACTATACCACCAAAATATAGGATGCTGTTTTTTTTTCGTTTTTATCTGTTTGATTGAAAGTATAAATAAAATTATGTACAAAATATCTGTAGTAGAAACCATAAAATTGTGTTCAAAATATTTAGATTTAGGTATTAAATAACCCATAGAGATGTTGATATACTGCTAAACAAAATCAACCAACCAACAATACACATTTATAGTAAAATGACCAACATTTTATCTGTAGTCGAATTGCGTTCAAAATATATTTAGTTAAAGCCATAAAATTGTATTCAAAATATTTAGATTTCGGCATTAAATGACCCATATAGACGTTGATACGCCACTAAAAAATAACCAACTGTTTCGACTGTCTACAAAGTAATTGAAAAGTAACTCCCTATTTTATGTATGAATGGCTAGCCAGGAGTCTTGACTTAAGACCCTGTGATTTTTTTTTCTTTGGGGCTGGTTAAGGGTGCAAGTCTACTATACTGAACTAAGATTTTGGAAGAACTTGAAGGACGAATACAAGAAATTATGCCTTCCATGCTAGCAATTCCTGGTCGGCTCGAGAAGCTAGTAGCAAAATCTGGTGCACATATCTAATTTTAAATAAAACCTCATTTTAAACGCTTTCCTCTCATATCCATTTCTTGTAAAAATTATAGTTAATAAATAAATTATAAGTATTTTAAAATGGACTGTTAATTTTTAATCATCCTGTATATTTAACATAAAAAAGAAACAGATTTCAATGGAATATAATTAAGAAAGAGGGCTTAGAAAATCTGACATCAATCATCAATATTTCATTCAACATAACTTAGACTCCCATGAAAGAAGAACGCCAAATGCATTTCCAGTTTTCTTAGCTTGATTAGAGGTTTCGAAATTTTACATATTTTTTAACGTCATTGCTATGTCTGGGGAGACAAATGACTACGATTGACATTGCATTTATGTTTATAGAGGGTCTTAGTTGAATACTGAAAAGTTATGTGATATCAGTCCGCCGATATGGCAATGGATACTGTGATATTAAATAGAGTGAGGCAATTCCGAGAGAAAAACAGAAAAGGAAACTTATCAAGAAGAGGCAAATGAAATTTCTGGGGCACATAATGAGGAAAGAGGGCTTAGAAAATATGATACTCACAGGACAGACTGAGGGCAAGAGAGACAAAGGCAAACAGCGCATAACATTATTTACATTAGTCGGACTATTGTCCTCATCTTTGTCGCCATATTTGCCAGTGATCGAAATAAAGGGTTCAGTTCGAAATTCCTACCACCTGAAGAAGGCCGGAGCGTACAACGGCCGAAACGTTGTGACAAATATGGCGACAAAGATGAGGACAATAGTCCGACTAATGTAAATACTGCACATAATACCTCATCTCAGAAATATAGACAGACCCAGCGCATAACATACTTGATAATGTTAAGTGAGTGAATCGTGGAACAGGGCCTAGGAGAAATAGCGAAAAGACAAAATTTATTGCGGTCACCCATCTTGACGTTGCTTAACTGTTTTTTTTTATATGTTGTGGGCGTAAACTATACCACTCGCGCATCCAAGTTTACAGCACCTGTCACTCATCTAGGTACTGACTAGTCTCGACATTGCTTAACTTCGGTGATGTTAGACAAAGATTTAACAAAAGAAGTATGTTTACTTTTAAGTCGAGATGCAGTGAGGCCATTCAGAAAGGATTAGTTGTCCTACCAGGATTCATTATTGGCGGCCACAATCTTACCAAAATAAGATATGTAGAAGTTGATAACGAACACAGAAAGGAAGCTATATGACCTTTTACAGAAGGTAGTGAAGCTAAACGAGGAGAAAGGATTAAACATCAACTGCAAGAAGACAGAATGCATGGTTGCTAGCAAAAGGGGTGAGCCTGAAATACAAATTACAAATCGGGGATACTAAAATCAAACAAGTGCAGAAATTTAAATATCTGGGAAGTGTTTTAACAGAGAACAGAATGTTCGAAACTGAAATCCAGAGACGCATTAGGATAGCCAAAGATGCCTTCCAAAAGCTAAGCAAAGTATTAAGAAACAGAAAAAACTTGGCTAGAAACATAGAAAAGTGTACTGAACTCTTATGTGATATCCGTCTTCCAATATGGCAGCGAATACTAGACGATCTCCTCAAAGATTAAAAAGAGACTCGACTCAACAGAAATGTGGTTTTACAGAAGGATGCTGAGAATACCATGGACCGAACCTGTGAATAACGACGAAGATTTAGGGCAAATGGAAACAAAAAATACACTTATACTTAGAATCAGAAAGAGACAGTTTAACTTTCTGGGGCACATAAGGAGGAAAGTAGGCTTGGAAAATTTGATACTTACGGGGCAGATTGAAGGCAAGAGGGACAGAGGGAAACAACACAGCCTATTAAACGAGCTTGAGGCAATGGATAACGGAACAGGCGTTTGGAGAAATAAAAAAAGAAAAAAATATTAAAAACTAAAAAGGATAGGAATTTGTGGAGAGCCATTATCGCCAACGTCTTGAATGGAGACGTCACTAAGTTTTAAGGAAAATGGAAACAAAAAGGACACTTATACTTAGTATCAGAAAGAGAGTTGAAATTTCTAGGGAAATGATCTACAGCAAATAATAAGGAAAGGAGGCTCGGTGAATCTGACATTCACAAGACGCATTGAATACAATATAGAGATAGGAGAAGGTGGGAAAGACAAGTCTCTGCCGCTAAAGACAATAAATAAATAATCCCTCAATTCGTCAGTTTTGTCTTTCAAAATGATTTTTTAATGGCGGCAAGGGAGTTGCATTGTTATTTTCTATTCGTATGGAAGGAAAAAATGAAACATGGTCGATTCATGTTATTTTTTCGACTTATCAACCTTTTGCAGTTTACTTAAATCCAGAACATATTTCTAGATTGTAAGAAATTTTTGGAGATAATAATGATTTATTAATACAGGTCCTACTAATTAACCCATAGATGTGGGGAGAAAATCTGGATTCATACTTTCCCCAAAGGTATTTGCACGTAAGTGAATATAACGAACCCAACTGGAATTGGAACTTGTCTACCTGATTTCCAATGACACCACTCGAAAATCCGCTAGCATCTGGTATCGATGTACTGACCAGGCTCAGCATTGCTTAACTTGGGTGATTGTACGCAAACCGGTGTTCCAACGTGATATGGCCGTAATCCCTGTAGAGAAGTGGATACAGACATTTATATCTACACGTTTGTGATGCGACGTTTGTGATCAAATAATTGGCTTTTTGTCTGCTCATTACGAGAAGAGAATGTAATATTGGTGAGGACCTTGTTGTTGGCAATCGATATTTAATTGGACAAGCACGAGAAAACACGCATGCTTGACTTGTTACTCTTCGGTAATGTTGATTGCAAACCACTAGCTAAGTACGCAATGGAGAATTAAGGCGAGTTTATTATATAAATAAATACTTGTTCATATATATATATATATATATATATATATATATATATATATATATATATAGTAATGTCTTGAGGCTTAA
>CAHIKZ030001317.1:502500-517500 GCA_903632075.3 Acanthosepion pharaonis
TAAACATTATACCACTAGGGCAGGTCGATTTTGAAACTGTGGTATTGTACTCAATGTGAAAGTTGAGATTTGACATGACAAATAAGAAAACAAAATATATTTTTTCTAAATTGGTACCGTTTTTTGAGGAAACGAGTTTAAAGGATGACTGTTTATTAATTAGAGCCAAAAAAACAGAGAGACAATCCCTGTAGATAATCCGCTCTAATCAACGAAAGGCAGTAGGAGATTTTAATTAGGCATTGAATTGCATTGTCTCACGCCCAAGAACTTGCTTGTGTTTTCCGCTAACCCGATGAATATTAATGGGCACCCCTATACCAACAATTTTGACCTTGATGACAAAATGAAGAAATGTAGATTTTTAAAGTTATGCTATATTTTGGGATAAACTATTCAATATCAGAGATAGATATGTAAATATATATATATATATATATATATATATATATATATATATATATATATATATATATAATATTGAACAGAAGTCAACGGAAGGCGTCCTGATGATAAAGTCTAGTAATCGTCAGGCGTCTGATGATTGCGTCTTGACTTCAATGTTCACTTACACACACACACACAGACACACATATATATATATATGCTCTAGCTCTGATATTGAACACTTTATCCCGTAAATATAGCACACTTTAAAATCTATATTTCTTCATTTTGGGGGTTGGTTAAAAAATGGCGTCCTGATGATTGCGTCTGGCATGAAACAGCCTGTCGCCTCTGAGTGTTGACTTCAATGTTCATTTTATATATATATATATATATATATATATATATATATATTAAAATAATAAGAAAGAACAGTAAGATTTAGAATCCGCTGTTCTTAATAATTATTTAAAACAAAAAAACAGATGCTCGACTCATAAACCGTAGAGCATAATATTATAATTATTAACTACTTAAAAACATATGATCCCATTGCTACAAAGGAATTTCTATGAAAAACTAAAAGATCTATCGGTGAGAGCCCGCATGATGCTTAAACAAAATCGTCATGGCCTGACGAATTCGTTTAATCATATATGTATTCGAGTGGTTAAAACATTGGCTTCCGACCTTGAATCGCGAGTTCGGATCGCAGTTGTTTGTACCTTCTCCGAAATCCTCCTGGGTAAGACGATAAAATAAATCCGCGTCCTTGGTAAGAAGCTAAACTACATCCAACAGCAAGGCCTCTGATCAGGAGGTTTTGAGGAACATGGAACCACCTCTTAATTGTTGGTGTTCCACGCAAACACGGAAGTGTAGCCCTTGTTATGGTCCTAGCTATGGGCAAATACTTAACCTCCGAACTGGGGTAAAAACACTATCAAAGTGTAAAAATACCAGCAATACATTTTTGTAAAAATTATTACCAGCAATGAATTTTTGTAGAAAAAAAATTATTATCAGGAATACAATATTACCATCAAGACATTTTTGAAAAAAATATTACCAGAAATACATTTTTGAAAAAAAATATTACCAGGAACATAAATCTTGTCGGTATTAAATAACCCATTGAGGTTGGTATACCGTAAAACAAACTAAAACAAACAAACCAACCAGTATATGCCCCAAAATTTTGCCGCATTAAATAACCCATTTAGGGTGATAAGTCGTAAAATAAAATAAACGAATCCTTCTCAGAAGGTTAACTTCTTGATATCATTGGTCTGGGGAGATTAATCCAACGTTCGGCATCTTTGGTAAGTTTCTGAAAACCATAAACCGGTTTAATCCAAGCCTTGGAAGTGAAATAGGGCAGATGGAACTGTTTAGACGCCGTCGCTGGTTGTGTTAGCACGAAGTCCCAAGTCATCGTGACCGATGGGTTCAACATAATGGCATTGTTTAAGCCAGATCATGCACTGTCTCGTAGAAGCTATGACTAAGCATTGTTGCAGTATAAATCACAGGTGAATTCTGTCGTTTTTGAACAAATCCAAATCTCTACAATAGGAATTGGCTCATCGCCATAGCAGGAAGGCGTGCTTGGAAAACAAATAGCCGGCCATTTTTATATTTTAGGTTTAAAACTAAGGAAATATAGTTGGAAATCAGATTTTTTCTTCTTTACAACAACAATTTGTTCCTCACGATTTAGCCAAACTTATTCATCCGAACAGTGAAGCCTTGGAATGTTTGGGCTGGCAAAAGTCGAAAATAGGTGAGAGATGGGCGATAGTGAGTTGTGCTCATGAGGGAGAAGGAATAGGAGTGAGGTGATTTGGTTAGACGACGGAGGAATGTCTACAGTTCGCTGATGCTGGGGTCGATATAACTGGTCGATATATTCGTCTGCCTAAATAAACAAGTGAGGTGTACAAATTTAGAACGTGAATCAAGGGAGGTTATGATCTTTACACGTGCTTAAAGAATATGTTATGATATGGAATAACATATATATATATATATATATATATATATATATATATATATATATATATAAACGTAAAACAAGAGGAAAACTTAAATTTAGTTTATTGTTTCGTCCTCTGAGGAACTTTAGCCAAAGTCTCTCAGAGGACGAAACGCGACGACTAATAATAGTTTTTGTTTTTTATTCATTTTGTTCCTATACAGATTCACTGTAAGTGAAAATAATTTACACTTACACACACACACACACGCAAAAGACAGACCTACCTAGGTTTCAACTACGTGGATCGTCAGGGTTTACTGACAATCCCCATAAGCGAAACCTAGGTACGTTTGTCTGGCTCTTTAGGTTTACTTAGTTTGCTCTACTTAGCGTATTGAGCAATTTGCTAAGTTATTTTTACTTTACTCGTGTCCGAGGTTTTTTTCTTTGGACTCTGAACTTTGATTCTAGACGATTATTTTCGTCGGAAGTCCATGTTCTTAGTTCTTTCTTTTTTTTCCTCCTTGGGTATTGGTTTGTTCATTTACAAGTTAAATCACCTAAGGTTTTGCCGGACGAATATAGCTGTTTATATTTATAAGATTATTAGTGTTATATATATATATATAAAATCAAGAAACTTGGAAGATAGTGCATCCCTTATCTTCCTGAAAATGGTTAACTTGTCTTCTTACAAATTCTCTAATTGGATCAAGTCCTTCCTTTGTCCACCATTTTAAAAAGAGTTCAAAACTGTGCTCACAGACTCTTCTCTGTTGGAGCACTGATTGACAAAAAATCCTAATGGAGGTCTTCATTCTAGCGGCTTATAACCCTCTGGAATTTAAAAACCAACAGAGGTTTCTATAGCAAAACACGATATCAACAATAGTCTCAAAATTAAAAAAAAAAGTTTTTAAGCCAGTATAAAGCTTGAAAATATAATCAAATAAAAGCATATACCCAAGACTCTTTTATGTAAGCTGACTCTATAAGATATCGGTTAGCTAGATCGTCCAGCCAAGCAAGCAAATTGCCATAGCGTGTTGCCCTTACCACTATGACAATGTGAAATCTGATATCAAGGGAAATTACTTTAAATTCTAGTAGATAGCAGTAATAAAGAACTTTCAGTGTACCCGTTTTTGTTTCAAAATTTCAAAAAACTTACCCTACTTTTAAATGTGTCTGATATCAGAATGAGGTGTTATCATTATTTACATTATTTATATCCGGACGATTGTCCTTATCTTTGTTATTATCTTCTGCTCGGCTTCTGACTGAATTTCTGGGACGAGAAAGTTATCATTATTTACACTAACATTCAGACGATTGTCTTCATCTTTGTTATTATTATCCCTGATCGTCTTCTGTCTGGATTTCTGTGACGAGACGTTATCATTATTTACACTAATATTCGGACGATTCTCCACATCTTTGTTGTTATTATCCCGTGATCTCCTTCTGTTTGAATTTCTGGGACGAGAAGTTATCATTATTTATACTAACATTCTGACGATTGTCCTCATCTTTTTTGTTATTATCCCTGATCGTCTTCTGTCTGAATTTCTGGGATGAGAAGTTATCATTATTTACACTATTTACATCCGGACTATTGGCCTCATCTTTGTTGCAATAATACGGAGAAAATAAAGGTCGTAATTGCATTTCCCGTCGTAGTATTAACGTTTGGAACTGGTGTAACTAAAGAATGGCTCCCTTTCTGAACATTTGCCAAAGAAATAGCGATAGAGTAGCATTGTGACTTTGCTTACCTTTGGTGATCCTACGAAAATCGGTCTTACAACGTGAGGAAATTTGTTTCGAATTAAGGAACATCCAAGCTCACAGCACTTGGTATTCACCAGCGGACACCATATGCGCACAGACCAGATTCGATATTGCTTAACTCCAGTAATGTTACGAGAACCTGTCTTTCAACGTGTCAAAATTACAGAGAATTAATGAAAATCCAAGCTTATTGTATTTCCAAATAGTCACCCATCTCGGTACTGACCAGTTTGACGTTGCTTAACTTTGTTGATCAAACGAGAAACAGTGTTTCGATGTGACACAGTTATATAGAATTAAAGAACGTCTAAGCTTACAGTGCCTGGTGTTATTTTTAGCTCATCCATCTAAGTGTTGATATCCCAAAGCGGTCACCCATCTCGGTACTGACTGGGCTCGATGTTGCTTAACTTCGGTAATCGGACGAGAAGTGTTGTTTCAACGTGACAAAATTACATAGAAATAAGGAACGCCTAAGCTTACTGTACTTAGTATTACTAAGCGGTCACCCATCTAGGTAATAACTAGGCTCGACGTTGCTTAACTTCGGTGATCATACGGAAACATTTGTGTCAACCTGGCAAAATTCTATAGAATTAAGGAATATCTAATTTTACAGCATCTGGTTTTCCTAAGCTGTCACCCATTTAGGTAACAACTAGGCCCAACGTTGCTTAACTTCACTAATTTTCTGAGAAGAGGCTGAATGCGAGAGGCTTGTTTCACGACAGTTTTGCCTGTTTTATTTTTAAATCTATTTTTTTTTCATCATTTTTAGTTCTACAACATTTTTATTTTAGCTATCGATCTGCCAGTTTCTAAATTTGTCTCAAAAACAGTTGATCTGTACAGGAATATTTAAGAAAAAAATCAATTTTATTTCAGTTGTTCCGGTTCAAGTGGTACTTGGATTTAGATTAACTCAAATGAAGCACGAATCAAGATGTATAAATTGTCAACATTCTTTTTGGTTTAGAACTGAAACTGTGGATCAAAATTTAAAGAAAAAAAAAAGAAAAAAAGAACGATTTAAAACGATTGATCTGAGGTGCTTTCATTTTAGTCAATTTTTCTTTTCATTTTGATCTTGTTTCATAAAAAGATACTCGAATAGTCTAAAGAGCATTAAATCGTCAATATTTGTTGCACTAATTCAGACAAGAATCGTGTTCTGTGTATAACGATAAACTACAACCGGTAACCGTACCTTTGCTCGGGAGACTGAAGGTTTTGAGGAGCTTGGAACTAGCTCTTAATTGCTGTTGTTCATAGGTCTACTCTGAGCCGGGGTGGCAGCACCTGTTAGGGTCCCAGTTATGGGCAAATAGTGAAACCTACCAAACAAAAGTAAAACACGATGAATATATAAATATAATTTTTTATAGTAAAATTACCAGCACTCCATGAGTTTCAGACATAATTTTATTTGTTTAGTATGGCATAAGGAAAAAATGCTTGGTGAAAACGGTGTGTCGAATTCATTATAATAGTATTAACTAGCAGTAGAGCCCGGCGTTGCCCGGGGATGTAACAGTAAGGGATAGATCAAGTATCGACCATCATAAAGACTGAAAAATAAAATTGACAAAGATTATTGTTTAAGGTTGACGGACACGCATGTCTTAATTAGTTTTTTTTTTCTTTGTTTTTTTTTTTACGAATTGGTCAAACCCAAACTCAAGGAAAAACATTGTTTTCAATCGTTATGAGTCTACCGATTGAATAGAATTTTATTATAAACAATTGTCTTGTAAATGGAATTTTTAAAGCATTCTGAATGTAAAAATAAAGAAAAAAGTGTGCAAGACAATAAGAAACACTACCTGCCAAAACAAAAGTGAAGTTTTGTTGATATCGGTTGAAAAATGTAGGAAATCCGATCCCATATATAAACGAACACAAACACACACTCACAAACAACCTGGGTTTTATAATAAGTATAACTCGATATGAGTTGTCCCCCTTTCATTCTGGCGATGCCTCTTAATCGTGTTTTCAAAGTGATTTCGTGCAAAAACAATTGTGTTTTTCCAATTTTGGGCGCTGTCAATACCACCACAAGGTAATGTTACGTAGTCCTGTGAAGTTTTGTTGAAATCGATTGAAAAATGTAGGAAATCCGATTTTAATATATAAACGTACACACACACACACACACACACACACTACCTAGGTTTTATAATAAGTAAGATTAATAAAACATACTTGCTAAAAAATAAATTCACGATTTCATAACATAACAATTACGACATTAAATCGTTTATAGTTAGTCCTTTAGTCCTGCTTTTTTCTTTGACAATCTTGTCGTCAAAGGTACCACAATAAAATTCATCGGGAAGCAAGGCATCTGATCGGGAGATTAGAGGTTTTGAGGAACATGGAATAACCTCTTAGTTTCTGTTGCTCCCAGGTCCACCTTGTCCCGAGGTGGTAGCACCAGTTAAGCTCCCGGCTATGGGTACATAGTGATACCAAAAGCAAAACCAAAACACTATAAAAACATAAAAGTACATTTTAATAGTAAAAATACCAACAATACATATTTATATTTAAAAAAAAACTGACAGTACATGACCAAGAATACATTTTCTCTGTAGTTGAAGGCATACAATTGCGTTCAAAATATTTAGATCTCGACATTAAATAACCCATAGAGGTGTTGATATGCCGCTAAACAAAATCAACCAACCAACAATACATATTTATAGTAAAATGACCGACAATAAATTTTATCTGTAGTTGAAGGCATACAATTGCGTTCAAAATATATTTAGATGAAGCCATAAAATTGTGTTCAAAATATTTAGATTTCGGCATTAAATAACCCATAAAGGTGTTGATATGCCGCTGAACAAAATCAACCAAAAAAAACAACTAACATGAAAGAACTCTTTCATGACATTAATCTATATAATATACGACAATTTCTTAAATCAAACTGTATTCCAAAATATAACTTAAAAACATATGCAGCATAAAACACACACATCACCGACTCTAGGGATTATATCCACACAAACACGAGTATACACAAAAGCGGAATATCATCTACCATGTTTTCAGTTGCGAAAACACAATAACATATATTTTTCTTACTTCAAAACTCTCGAGAAAATTAAATTTCGGCATTAAATGATCCATAAGGTGTTGGTATGCCGTTAAAGAAATCAACTAACAAAATGATGAAACCATAAAATGTAGGATATTGAGTCGAATCCCTGTCATTTCCTGCGTGTTTGAACTATAAAAAGGCAGTTTCACTCAGGGCAGCCCCTTCCCCAAATCTGTCACATTGTAGAACATACTCAAACGTAGATAGTGTCCTTAAAAACTATAAACTTAACTTTTACAAGTCAAGGATGACATTAACTATCCTCTATATTCCCGACATCCTGGTTAAGACGATAAGTTACATCCGCGTCCTGGTTAAGACGATAAGTTACATCCGCGTCCTGGGTATGACGATAAACTACATCCGTGTCCTGTGTAAGAGTATAAACTACATCCGCGTCCTGGGTAAGACAATAAACTACATCCGCGTCCTGGGTAAGACAATAAACTACATTCGCATCTTGGGTATGACGATAAACTACATCCGCGTCCTGGGTAAGACGATAAACTACATCCACTTCCTGGGCAAGACGATAATCTACATCCGCGACCTGGTTAAGACGATAAACTACATCCGCGTCCTAGGTGAGACGATAAACTACATCCGCGTCCTGGGTAAGACGATAAACTACATCCGCGTACTGGATAAGACAATAAACTACATCCGCGTCCCGGAAATGACGATAAACTACATCCGCGAACTGGGTAAGACGATAAACTACATCCGTGTCCTGGGTAAGACAATAAACTACATCAGCGTCCTGGGTAAGACCATAAACTACATCCGCATATTAGGTATGACGATAAACTACATCCGCGTCCTGGGCATGACGATAATCTACATCCGCGTTCTGGGTAAGAAGATGAAATACATCCATGTTCTAGTAAGACGATAAAATACATCCGCGTCCTGGGTAAGACGATAATCTACATCCGACAGCAAGACCTCTGATCTGGAACCACCTCTTAATTGCTGGTGTTCCCAAATCCACGCTGACCCGGGATGTTATGGTCCCAGCTATGGGCAAATAGTTAACCCCCATGTAAGTGTAAAAATAGGTTTTAATGCCATCAATGCCTTTTTGTAAATAATTATTACCAGTAATGAATTTTTGAAGAAAATAATTATTACCCGCAATATATTTTTGAGGAAAAAATATTACCATCATGTCATTTTTGGAAAAAAAAACTATTACCAGCAATACGTTTTTGAAAAAAAAAATATTACCATTATTAAAAATATTGTCGGCATTAAATAACTCATTGAGATGTTGATATGCCATAAAACAAAGCAAAGCAAAGCAAACCATACCAAGCCAAACCAAACCAATATAACCATTTACAATATCATTTACAATATACGGTTAGTTTTTAAAATATAGTATTGAAATGTATTAGCATTAATTTATTTCCTTTAATCTTCTTTCGATCATGCTGCGCCACAACTTCCTATCTTTTTGTAAAGCTTGTCTTTTTACTATCTTTGTTAATCATTTACACCAGAATTTTATCTAAGTTATTCACTGCTCTCCTCTGTCCCACTTGCCTTAAATATGCCGTGCGAGTGTCAAATTCTTCAAATCCACTCTCCTCATTATACATACGAGAAATTATTACCAGCAATACTTTAAAAAAAAATTTACCAGAAATAGATTTTTGAAGGAAAAAATATTGCCAGAAATACTTTTTGAAAAAAAAAAAAATTAGAGGGAAGGAAAATTACCAGCAATACTTTTTTTGAAAAAAATATTACCAGCGATAGAGAAATAACCAGAAATAGGTTTTGGAAAGAAAAATATTTTGCATGAAATATTTTTTGAAAAAAAGAATATTACCAGCGAAGGAAAATTACCAGCAATAGATTTTTGAAGGAAAAAATATTGCCAGAAATACTTTTGGAAAAAAAAAATACCAGCAATAAAAATCTTGTCGGCATTAAATAACCCATTGAGGTTGATATGCCGTAAAACAAACCAAACCAAAAATATTGCCAGCAATAAAAATCTTGTCGGCATTAAATAATCCATTGAGGTTGATATGCCGTAAAACAAACCAAACCAAAAATATTGCCAGCAATAAAAATCTTGTCGGCATTAAATAATCCATTGAGGTTGATATGCCGTAAAACAAACCAAACCAAAAATATTGCCAGCAATAAATATCTTGTCGGCATTAAATAACCCATTGAGGTTGATATGCCGTAAAACAAACCAAACCAAGCCATATTCCCACCATGTTCGCTTCCTACCAACTTAATATTAATTACGTTCATATCATAACCCTGTTCATTATTACGATTTAACAGTAACTCTCTACCTTGTAATGGGTGAATTCTTATTAGGTTATTTAACTTAGCCATGAGACAATACAGGTAAGCAGGCTTTAAATTCCTTTTACCAGATAAAAAAAAAATTACCATAGATTATCAAAAAAGAAGATTGATGCCGCAGATGCTTTTGCGATAATGGCAACCATGTAGCCATTGGGTCGGTCTCGTGCCTAGCCAAACAATGGTATTTGGTTTATCAGTTATTGAATCCTGCAGTGCGTGTCCAGGATTTGGGAAGCTATCGCAGAGAAAAAAAAGAAAGAATATTACGCTACCGGTGATTCGGAACAGAAGCGAATATCGACAGGAAAGATGCCATCAGATTGTTTCATATAAAAGCAGGTTGAAACAGCATGAACCTTTAAAAAATCGAGGCCAGAAACAAAGAACTTACAGTTGGTAAAACCGACCTCAAGAGAATGACTTTCATTTGCTGAGATTGGATCGCTAAGCATTCAACTTTGCTTTGGTTTCTACTGTACAGTAAGAGCGAAGGATTTCATAAATAAAATTGACTGACCATCAGTAAAATAGTACTCGTTTCTGTCTATATTTCTACGTTCCGGCCTTCTTCAGGTGATTGGAATTTCGAAGCGAAACATTTTGTTTCCTCCACCGGTGTAGATTATTCTAGTTCCACGTGCCGTGCCTCTTCCGGATATTCCTGTTTCAGTTATTTCCCTTTTAGTAACTGAATTCGCCAAGTTCTTGTTCACTTGTTTGTTTTTGGCCGGGTATTGAACATACGGTTCTTTGGATCAAGTGCCTGGATTACTTCAATCAACGATTTTATCCACTGGGGTCATCCGTGTATGAATTTTTGGGACTTATAAACCTTATGTAGTGATTCACAACCGGATCCTCTTAAGTGAGCCGCGAAATATTGTATATATGTATATGTGCGACATACATATATATACATACAGGCCGGTAAATGTTGTTAATACTGTTTATTATAAGCAGAACATTTACTTAAATATTTGTGTCTATATAAATAACCTATAACAGTAAAATATATTAAAATAACTGATGGACTTTGTCCATTTCGTAGTGTGTGACGTCATTTGTTTACGTTTAGATATGCTTCGAGCAGATATGGACGTTCGATGGAAATCATGGAAAACTGTAGTTTAAAAACATTTGCCAACCAGACGCCCCTTCTTTGCCAAATTGGTATAGAACGTCAGGCTATATGACGGTTCCGTCTAGGATACAGGTTCGATTTATGTCGGAGGACGCATATTTTCTATGAAAATTTATCGGACATTCAGATCGGTAAATGTTGTAAATACTGTTTATTATAAAACAGAGCATTTACTTAAATATTTGTGTATATATAAATAACGTATAACAATGAAATATATTAAATATTAAAATATATATTTGTGTGTGGAAGTAGTAATAGTTCACCGTCAGTATTTGAATAATTCTCATTATTCTTCCATTATATTATTCTAAATACATTGAAATAAAGTAAGTCACATATTTGTGTGTGTAGTTTTAAAAAAATGTGTGGTTTTCTTTCATAACATTTAAATTTATACCCTTTAAAATTTCTCTAAAGTGAATTATTTTAACAGAAGACGTAAACCAAAATCTGAAGGTTTCTTGGAATAGGCAAAGATGTCTTCCAGATGCTAAACAAAGTATAAAGAAACCGGACAATTTTGTGAGAATGTTAGAAACAAAGAAAAATGATGCTAAACTGCTAAGTAATATCATTCCTCCTGTATGACACACCCTGGCTCCTCATGATATCCACTGCCTTTACAAGAGCCAGATCAGACCGAAAATGGAGCACTGTTGTCATATTTGGGCAGGAGCTGCACAATCTTCACTTTGCATTACTTCCCGTGAACTACTGCCCTGTGGAACAGATTCCCAAAAATGATATTTCCCCAATCAATATAATCTTAATCTGTTCAAGTTTAGATTTAAACGTTATCTTTCCTATATAAACTATCCTTTAATGTAACACTCTACTTTGAGGTGTCCCCGGGCCTTGTACCGAGTGAACCTTACTACAGAAAAAAAAAAAAGATCAGCCATCTAGCAGGTTGTATTAGACTACACGGAAACCGTATTCTTCGTGTATTTTTCTTTTTAGTCAATTATATATAAGTCTGTTGTCTCAAGTCAAAATGTCACTCTTCAAAAAATGTCAAAAAAAAAAAAAAATTAAGATATATTGAAGCATTTCCTTCCTTTGATCTCTTCTGAGGGTTGATATTTTTTATTATTATACAGAATTTAATTTTTCATATTAGTATAGGAGTTATTTTCCTCATCAACAAAGCCTTGTGGGAAAACTAGTTTAGTTAGTTTTAGAGACAGATCAGGCGGAAAATGAAGTACTGACTGTTACCATATTTGGGCGGGAAATGCTTAGTCGTCACTTTCCGGTCTTGATAGATTTCAAAAGTGACACCGAGTCCTTTTTGGAGAAGAATTATTTTCCAACCTCTAACCTCTATCTTACAGGCCGAAAATGGAGTACTGTTGCCATTTTTTACTCACTTCCAGTCTTGAAAGATTTCAAAAGCGTCTCAGAGTCCTTGTTGGGGAAGAATTATTTTCCATGCTCCAATATCTTTCTCACAGGCCGAAAATGGAGTACCGACAGTCCTAACCTTCACGGCTAGGACCCGCCATACCAGTCAAATAGTAGCAAACAACCCGTATTTCGTCCGTATTCCATCGACGAGAAGTAAGTTTCACTCGAATAGCTACTTCCCTCGAACCACTTGTCTGTGGAACCGACCCCCAAGAGGATGTTTTCTCGATCATTACTATCTGAACCTGTTCAAGACTAGAGTTAACCGTTATCTTTCCCTCCTATTCATATAAACTAGCCCTTAACGTAACACTCTTCCTCGAGTTACCTACGGGCCTTATACTGTGTGAACCTTACTGTAAACAAAAAAAAAAAAAAATAACAGTGAATGCTGGACAATTTCTTCACACATGAAAAGGCTACACAAGATAGCAGATATGTGGTTCTACGGAAGAATATTGAAAGAACTATGGACAAAGCATGTGAGCGAGTTAGAGGTTTTAAGGAAATTTAAGACAAAATATATATTTGGAATTTCTTGGAAGCAAATTAAAGAAAGAGGGCCTGGAAAAATTGTCGTCTTTTAGAGAAATAATATGTTACTGATTGGATGCCTCAATAAAGTGATCTACTAGATAAGTAAACCTATCTTGTTTATTCTTTAGATCTCTGAAGGTAATGGCCGAATTGGACAGATACGAATTCCGTAATTTATTTATTCTTTATGTTCCGGGTTTGATTAGATATTTCTTTTTATCGTGGATATTTATTTAGACCAAGCTTTGAATTGCTACCGGCCAGTGCTTCTTTTTCTTCCCAAATCAACATTTTTATTTGTAAGTAAAAAAAAAATCCATCCTCCGAACTGGATTAGGGACGTTTTATTAGTTTTTCAGCCTTGCCAAAACTGGCTTTAAACGTAGAGAAGATCGGAGCGAATGGGTTTGAGACATAATTGATTGGCTTTGTATGGCACAAGGACAAAATGATTGGTTACAGACGGAGTATCGAACTCATTAGAGTAGCATTAATTAATAAAACGTGCTTGCTAAATATAGATTCACGATTTTGTGACATAACAATTATACCGCTAAATCGTGCATAGTCAGTCCTTTCTTCTCGCTATTCCTTTACTTCCTTGGGTTGGAATTCCGCTTTGTATGCTACACAGATCTCAAGTGTTGGGCATTTATTTCTGGGTGGAACTAGTAATTGTTTGTGAGGGTAGAATTTTTAAACGATAATTATGTATTAACGATTAGTAGCGCACATGTTTATGACACTTAGTGAAACTTTGTGTCTCAAATAAACGGGTCTAACCGATTATTCTATGCTTTTTAGAGAAAAATCGATGAGAAACATCCCCAAACCAACAACCTTCTTCATTTATATTGCTAGTATTTAAGAAGAATTTTAGAAGTATTGTTCTGCAATACTAGTCGTTCTACTTAAGTTAACTGGTACGCTCATAAAAAGTAGAAAAATTGTTGTTTCATTGGTTTTGTTTAGTGACATATCAACACCTCTATGGGTTATGTAATGCCGAAATCTAAATAATCTGAACACAATTTTGTCGTATGTATATTCCCCGACCCACTTGGTTGTTTGTTTGTTTTGTTTTTTTTCTTTTTGGTCACGTGGTTATGGTGTTTTGTTTATTCACTATATATTCCTTTCTCTTTTTTTATCTTGTTAGCTAGCCTTCCCTGACGATCCGCTTAGGTGAAATGTATTTGGTATGTTTGTCTGGCTCTCTAGATTCAACTATATATATATATATATATATATATATATATATATATATATATATATATATATATATATCAAGCGGTTTTCGTGTGGTAAGACGTCATAGAACAGCATCTTGAACTTACGATCTGCGTCTGCTATTCTGTGACCGTTATCGTCGTATAGCAAAAATATCTCTTTGATGGTGACTATCTTTATTTAAATGTTCATATAACCACTCTGAAGATGGCTAATGTGAGCCGAAAGCTTATATCAAGGACCGACTTAATAAAAAATCTCCAAATTTTGGACAATCTTTGTCTTTATTTTTACCCGAAATTAAATCAAACATACGAACTGTAAAACGGCTCATGATCAGACATAACAAACATTCATTGTCTCTTATATTTAACTATATATATATATATATATATATATATATATATATATATATATATATATATGTGTGTGTGTGTATATATATATATATATATATATATATATATATATATATATATATATATATATATATATAAAGAAAGAACAGCAAGATATATAATCCGGTGTTCTTATAGATATTTTTATTTTTACAAAATAGTGCTCAATGTAAATTTACAGAGCATTAGTATTATAAATTAATTGATTTAAAATATGTTTTTTTCGCTACACAGTTCTAACCATGTTTCAAAAATGGAAGCTAAAAGCCCCGAATTTAATTTTGTGATTAAATTAAAGGCATTAGTTCCATTTCATCCCCAAGCGAATTTTGGAGTAACTTTTTAAAATTACACACACACACACACACACACACACACACACACACACACATATATATATATATATATATATATATATATGTAATTCCAAATGAAAGGTAAAATAAATTCCAAACCTTTGCTACCATGCGCTTATACCCAGTCATGAAAAAGGATTCTAGAGTAAATTTTGAGTCGGAGCCCCAAAGTTATTCCGATGGTGTATCTAACCTCCTGTTGGCAATTTCATCAACAGCGCCGATTCCAGGCAATATCGTTCTTTGTCCTTCCTCTGGAGAACATATATATCGTGCAGAGAGTAGACGTATTGCCGATCGGCCGTAAAAGAAATCTCCACAAAGGCCTC